>APFE030561967.1:12096-30833 GCA_000404065.3 Pinus taeda
GGTAAGTTTTCCCACATGAAATAAACTTTTCTCTGCATAAAATTCCGTGAACTTTTCTCCACATGAAATAAACTTTTCTCTGCATAAAATTCCGTGAACTTTTCTCCTGTGTACTTCTTAATTCTCATCATATTGAGAGCCATGCCGTGGGTGTTGCCATCAAGTACAACATCTGTAACATATAACCATACCAGAAACATAATGCCAACAAGATTCACCAAATGGATGTCAAGATAATGTTCTTGAATGGGGTGATAGAAGAAGAGGTATATATCGAACAACCAGAAGGTTTCGAAACACATGAAAAGAGAACTCATGTGTGTAGATTGAAGAAAGCCTTGTATGGGCTGAAACAAGCACCCAAAGCTTGGTGTGGTTGAATTGACAACTACTTACAGCAGTTGGGATTCATCAAGGGCGATGTCGATTCCAATCTTTATTATCTATTGGTAGAAGGTGAGCCGTTGATTCTGGTATTGTATGTGGATGATCTATTTTTGACAGGATCATCCAGACTCATAGAGGATTACAAGAAGAACCTAGAAACAGAGTTTGACATGAAGGATTTTAGGGTAATGCACTACTTTTTGGGATTGGAAGTTTGGTAGTAGGATGGTGAGATCTTCCTTGGCCAAGGTAGATATGCATAAGAAATTATGAAAAGATTCAGAATGCAGGATTGCCGACCTATGGCTACGCCTATGATTACCAATTGGAAGAAAATAGATGACTCAGGAGATAAGGAAGCAGACCCCACCTCATACAGTGATCTGAATTGGATCCTAGAACACTCTCCAAGTTTTCATGACTATTTCAAATTATGCTAAAAGATTCAAATCCTAGAAAAATCAAAGCTATCAGAAGGAATCCTTGTAACAATTGCAGTTGTGGCCAGAGCGGAGCAATGAGGACCCTCGGTTGAGCACGCAGACCGTTGGCCCATTGTAACGCGCACTGGCGCAAACTGGCAAAACTGGAGGCCAAATCAAGAAACGGGGGTGGTTTCTGATACGCGTGTATCGTAGGGCGCCCCCCTCAGTGAAGGAAAGCCCCTAAGCAACCGGACCCAAAATTGCTATAAAATTCGAAAATGTAATGCATTTAGCTCCGTAGTGCGGGATTCCCCAAACCGGCAGGATATCGTAAGGCCTTGAGGCGGTAAGCAGTTTTGACTAAGTCCCGCTCGATGCCACACGTCGAGCGACACGCGTCCGACGGATGAGAGAGAAAACCGCCCGCATCGGACTGGTAAACATTGTGCAACTTGTCTGCCCAATATGAAGGACGACCGTAGGATCTGGGGGGCCCAAATCAACGTCGGAGATGCGTCCTGATGACTGAGCAGATTTGACAAGTCAAAAAGCAAGATGACAGGGGATTTGAAGTCCGATGTGGATGATGAGTTGGCAAACGATTCATGATTGGCAGGCGATCTTGAAGCAAACGGAATTAATGGCCCTTCAAAAATGATTCAAGGAATCTAACACCCAGTTCGTTGGGAAACAGGTGCCCACCTCCCTCCGAGGCATTACCCAGTGATGATGATGCAGAGCAGAGGAATTCAAACGGACAAAGGTAGGAAACCAGAAGGCCGGGAAGTGGAAACGAACAGTCAAAAGAACAGACTGGCTTTAAAGCCGTGACCTTACAAAAGCAAAAAGAGAACACAGAGAGGCAGATAGGAGTTAGCTAGATGTCGATAACTAATAACAGAGAACAAAGAGTAGAAGCCGAGCTGACTTGAAGGCAGCATCAAGCGAGACAGAGCCAGAGAGAGTCAGAGAGTCTGTGTACTCCATTGAAGGCTTGAGAGGTTCAAGCATACTCCTCGGCATAGGCCTGTCATACTACTGTGACCCTTAGAGGTCGAGTTTCAGTAAGGAGAATCTGTGCACTCAATTCCTACTGACTTCATTCTGTTTAGTGAATCTCGAATTGAGCTCACTGTTGTAAAAACTCTACTTGAAAACATAATAGAGAGGCCACCATTGAAATGCTGGACTAGGAGACGTAGCCCAAGAGCATTGGGTGAACTCTTTATTAAACTTGTTTTGTTTACATGTTTGATTGTTATGTTTTCTCCAACTGCCTCAGTGTCTATGTATTTCGCAATCTTATCGATCCATTGCATAAAGTAACATAGGCACATCTATTGCACGCGAGTCTGTAATACCTTTAATTCTTTGTCCTTGATAAATTCCAGATCAAGTGGTATCAGAGCTCTAGGTTACTAAGGTTAGACAAGCTTGTGCTGGATCTTGTTGTTGAATGCTAACTAGATCAAAGCTTAAATTAGGAGGAGAGTTGGTTGAAACTAACCCGGAAATTGGAAGAGTCTATTCTAAGAGGAAAATATTAGAAGAAAATCCCTTGGAATCAGACCCCCAGTTCATGGATAGTTTTATTACCATGAGATCCATGGTGGAGGAAATGTATAGGGAATTTAAGAAAAATAGAGATGAAGATTCATCAAACTCCGAACAAGACAAAGGAGTAGAAGAATCTCTCCTCCATGTCCACTCTAAAGGCAAAGGAAAAGAAGAAAATTTTTTCACGCCTCCTAATAACCTTGAAAATAAAAAGAAGACATCTTTGATTAAATTAGATGTTAAATTTGATTTACCAATATATGATGGAGAGTTGAATGCAGAGAAGCTGGATAATTGGATCAGACAGATTAATGTTTATTGCAGAGTGCAGAGTATTGGCTCAGACAAGAGTAAGATTCAGCTGGCTAGCCTATGCCTTGGAGGCACTGCCTTGGTATGGTGGGAAGGCAGGACACAAGCTGACATGAAGAAACATGGTAAGATTCTTTTTGTCTGGAGTGAATTTGTTTCTGCAATTAAAAAGCAATTCTATCCACTAGCCTACATGCAGCAAGCCATGATGAGTTGGCAAACTCTTCGACAACTAAAAGGGCAAAGTGTACAAGGTTACACCCAAGAATTTAGGAAAAGAGCTTTGATTCTAGGAATTTCTTTAGACTCACCTGAGACTGTTGAAGTATATAGGTGGTCTACACAGCTACATGAGGCACACTATCCTCATGTTTAATCCCACTAGCATAGATGAGGTATCCGTTCAGGCTACACATCTTGAAGCTAGAGGTAAGAATGGGAACCTAAAAGTTGGGGGATCATCCGAACCCACTGCAAGCAAAAATAAGGAGAAAAGAAAACAGAAATGGAAAGAGAGGAAGACAAACACTGTACAAAAAAGGAAGTGTTCATGCACTCACTGTAAGAAGGATGGGCATGATGATGAACACTGCTGGATTCTGCATTCGGAGCTAAAACCTAAGAAGTTCGAGAGCAAGAAGAAGAAGACTGCTGCAGCTATTCAAAAGGATTTGGGGTCAAAATCAGGAGATGAAGCAACAATCGCAGCCACAAGTATAAAAGGTAAAAATTTTGAAGCATCTACTAGTAATTCTGCACAGTCTACTCGTAATGAAGAAAATGAGAGAAAAAGACATGAGCTTTTTCATATTCGAGTTATTTTCAATCATCAAAAGATTGATACTTTGTTTGATAGTGGCTCATAAGTAAATTTATTTTCTGAAGCAATTGTAAAGAAGTTGGGATTACTAACCACACCTCACAAGAAACCATATCCATTAGGTTGGTTATGTGATAAAGCAAAGCTACAAGTCACTAGACAATGTAAACTTAAGTTTTCTTTTGGGTCAGCATTTGTAGATGAGGTTGAGTTAGATATAGTTCCTTTGGATATATGTGGAATTGTTTTCGGAAGTCCTTACTTGTATGATAGAAAAGCTATTTTCTATAGAGCTGAGAACAAGTGTCTACTCGTTAAAGATGGAATCGAATATATTGTAAGAGCTCATAAGCTCAAGAATAATTATACTCTCATAAACTCAGGGAAGATGAAATGAATTGTAAATTCATGCAAACAATTTTTACTGATGGTTGTAAAGGAAAAGAAACCTGATAAAACCAATGTATTTGAGGGTTGTGATGCTAAACAACAAGCTGACTTAGAAAAAGTTGTTTCAGAATATGATATATTGTTTCAAGAACCTAAAGGTCTGCCGCCCAAAAAGGAAATAGTGCATGATATTAATTTGCAGCAAGATGCTCCATTGCCTAACATCGGAATGTATAGGTTGTCCGCTTTAGAGAATGCAGAAATCAAGAAGCAGATACAGGAGATGCTCAAGAAGGGGTTCATCAGACCTAACACATCACCATGTGGGTCTCCAATTGTTCTGGTGAGAAAGAAAGATGGCTCGTGGAGAATGTGCATTGATTGCCGAGCACTGAATAAGATAACGATAAAAAATCGTTATCCCCTTCCTCGCATAGATGATCTATTAGATCAGTTGAAAGAAGCTGTTTATTTTCCAAGTTAGACTTGCATAGTGGCTATCACCAGGTTAGAGTTGCAGAGCAAGATGCATGCAAGACTGCTTTCAAAACAAAGCAGAGATTGTATGAGTGGCTGGTTATGCCTTTTGGCTTAACTAATGCTCGTGCTACTTTCATGAGAATAATGAATGATGTACTCAGACCTTTTCTTAATGATTTTGTTATTGTATATCTGGATGAAATTCTTATATTTAGCAAAACGTGGGAAGAACATTTAAAACATGTTAAGTAGACTCTAGATGTTTTGAAAAGAGAAAATCTTTATGTTTACTCTCAAAATGTGAATTTGGCAAAACATTTTTGAATTATTTGGGACATATAATAGGGGGTGGTGAATTGAAGATAGATCCCTCTAAGGTTGCAGTCATTGTAAACTGGCCTAAACCCAAATCTGCTACAGAAGTTAGAAGCTTCTTAGGAGCAGCACAATATTGGAGAAAGTTTATTTTTAACTTTTCCTTAATTTCGGCTCCCTTACATGCTTTAACAAGATTGAACAAGGTGTTTCAGTGGGGAGGCAAACAATAGAAAGCCTTAGACACCTTGAAAGAAAAGATTAGTACAACACCAGTACTAGCACTGCCCGATCTTCAAAGACCATTTGAAATTGAAACAGATGCCAGTGACTATGCCATGGGAGCAGTGTTGATGCAGCACGGTAAACCCATATGTTATCATTCTGAGACATTTAATTCTGCGGTAGTTAACTATCCCACATATGATAAAGAATTGCATGCATTAGTACAGAGTGTGAAAAAGTGGAAACATTACTTAATGGGCAAAGAGATAGTTATACATACTGATCATCAACCACTTCAATATATACACTCCCAAACTAAGTTGCAGCAATCAAGACACTATAGATGGATGGGTTTTCTACAACATTTTCATTTAGTCATCAAATATAAAAAGGGCATACACAATAAAGTTGCAGATATGTTGTCCAGACCAATTATAAATGCATCTACTATACTTAAGCATAATTCAGTATTGCATGAGCGCTACATTGAACAATATGTTCAAAATATAGAATTTAAAGATGTATATGCAACTTTAAGTCAAGGCAAACGGGTAGAAGAATTGGATTATCATGTTAAGGACGAACTCTTGTATCATTTTGGGAAGCTATGTATTCCACAAACTGAAATAGTAAAGATAATTCGAGAAGCACACACTTCTCTAATATCAGGTCACTTTGGTGTAAGTAAAACAGTTGCACAGTTGCACAACTGCAAAGATTTTGTTATTGGCCAAAAATGAATGAGACTGTTTCTAGATATGTAAGAGGGTGTACCATGTGTGCTAAAAGTAATCCCAGCAATAGAAAACTAGGCTTGTAAACTCCACTACTAGTTCCTTCTCATGCTTGGGAAAGTGTTTTCATGGACTTTGTTGGAGGACTACCTAAATCTAGGAAAGGTCATGACTATTTATATGTTGTTGTGAATAGCTTCAGCAAAATGTGTATTTTAATACCTTGTAACAAATAGATTACTGCTGAAAAAACTGCAAAGTTGTTCTTCCAGCATGTATGGGTCCATTTCGGATTACCCACTTCCATAATATTAGATCGAGATACCCGATTTGTTGGGAAATTTTGGTCAAGTTTGTGGGAATTGATGGACACCAGACTGAAGAAGAGCACAACTTTTTATCCACAAACAGATGGCCAAACTGAAGTGGTCAACGGGACAGTGATCCAGTTGCTCACAGGCTATTGCAGCAAGCATCCCAAACTTTGGGATGAACATTTATGTTATGTGCAACATGCTTACAACCGAGCTAAACATTCTTCTACACAGAGATCTCCCTTTGAAGCTTGTTTTGGTTTCACACCAAGGTCTCCCTTGGATTTTGTCTTTGGTAAAGACATAGCAGTTGATGGACACAGTGATGTGGACAAGGCAACCAAGTTCATTGAACAAATCTAAGAGATTCACTAGGAAGTACAGGAACAGCTGGAAAAGAGCCAAGCCAAGTACAAGGCAAGGCATGACAAGCATCAGATGGAGCATAGTTTCCAAGTTGGTGATCAAGTCTGGTTGTATATCAGCAAAGACAGAATGTAAGGTGAAGGTAAGAAGCTAAAGCCAATAAGGTATGGACCTTTCAAGATATTTGAGAAAATTGGTGAGAATGCTTTTCGTCTTGATCTACCAGCTTACATGCACATCTACTCAGTCGTTAATGCAGATAGCTTGAGACTATTTTAACATTCATTAATCGAAAATCTGGAAGAGCAGAGTCAATTGCCTTCTATTGATGATCTGTTGCCTGAATATCTTAATGAATTGCAGGAAGATACAATTCTGGACAGGAAGGTAAGAACTACGCACAGAGGGGATGTTGAATACCTCAGGATTGGACTCAAAGGTTCAAAACCAAGCAGTGCAAAATAGATAGAAATTGAGCAAGCGAGGAAGCAATACCCTCACTTGATTGATGCTTAAAAGAAAACCAACTTTTGGTGGTCCAATTTTTTTTTTAGTGGGAAGGCCGTGATCCAAATTGGATCTTAGAACACTCTCTAAGTTTTCATGACTGTTTCAAATTATGCTAAAAGATTCAAATCCTAGAAAAATCAAAGCTATCAAAAGGAATCCTTGTAACAATTGCAGTTGTGGCCAGAGCAGAGCAATGAGGACCCTCGGTTGAGCGCACAGACCGTTGGTCCATGGTAATGCCCACTGGTGCAAACTGGCAAAACCGGAGGCCAAATCAAGAAAGGGGGTGGTTTCTGATATGCGATTAGCGCTAATCGCGTATCGCAAGGCGTCCCCCTCAGTGAAGGAAAGCCCCGAAGCGCCTGGACCCGAAATCACTTTAAAATTCGGAAAAGTAACACATTTGGTTCTGCAGTGCGGGATTCCCCAAACTGGCAAGATATTGGAAGGCCTCAAGGCGGTAAGCAGTTTTCACTGAGTCTTGATGCCACACATCGAGCGACACACGTCTGACAGATGAGAGAGAAAACCGCATGCGTCAGATGGTTAAACATCGTGCAACTTGTCCGCCCGATATGAAGGACGACTGTAGGATCTGGGGGGCCCAGATCAACGGTGGAGATGCGTCCCGATGACTGACTAGATTTGACAAGTCAAAAAGCAAGATGACAAGGGATTTGAAGAACGACGTGGATGATGAGTTGGCAAACGATTCATGATTCGCAGGCGATCTTGAAGCAAACAGAATTAACGACCCTTCAAAAATGATTCAAGGAATCTGACACCCAGTTCGTTGGGAAATAGGTGGCCACCTCCCTGCGAGGCATTACCTAGTGATGATGACGCAGAGCAAAGGAATTCGAATGGACAGAGGTAAGGAAACCAGAAGGTCGGGAAGCGGAAACGAAAAGTCAAAAGAACAAACTGGCTTTAAAGCCGTGACCTGACAGAAGCAAAAAGAGAACATAGAGAGGTAGACAGGAGTTAGCTAGATGCTGATAGCTAATAGCAGAGAACAGAGAGTAAAAGTCGAGCTGATCTGAAGGCAACATCGAGCCAGACAGAGCCAGAGAGAGTTAGAGAGTCTGTGTACTCCATTGAAGGCTTGAGAGGTTCAAGCAAACTTCTCAGCATAGGCCTGTCATACTACTGTGACCCTCAGAGGTCGAGTTTCAGTAAGGAGAGTCTGTGCACTCCATTCCTACTGACTTCATTCTGTTTAGTGAGTCTCGAATCGAGTTCACTGTTGTAAAAACTTTGCTTGAAAACGTAATAGAGAAGCCACCACTGAAAGGTTGGACCAGGAGACGTAGCCCAGGAGCATTGGGTGAACTCCATATTAAACTTGTTTTGTTTACATGTTTGACTGTTATGTTTTCTCTAACTGCCTCAGTGTCTATATTTCGCAATCTTATCGATCCATTGCATAAAGTAACATAGGCACATCCATGCACATGAGTCTGTAATACGTTTAATTCTTTGTCCTGGATAAATTCTAGATCATACAGACAACTCATTGGGTCGCTTATGTATATGGTCAACATCAGGCCAAACATATGTTATGCTGTCAATACCCTTAGTCAGGTCATGGTGGAACCAAAAAGGGCGCACTGGGTAGCAACAAAGCACATTCTGAGGTGTGTGCGGGGAATAATCAATTTTGGATTAAGATACACTAAGTGCGATGATATCGAATTGAGTGGATTCATTGATGCGGATTGAGCAGGAAGCTTAGTAGACAGGAAAAGTACCATTGGGTATTGCTTCAGTATTGGATTTGAATTGACCTCTTGGTGCAATAAGAAGCAAAAGTCTATAGCACTGAGCTCTGCTGAAGCTGAGTATATGACAACTAGCAAAACAACATGTGAAGCTATATGGCTTAGGAAACTACTTGTAAATATATTCAGGAAAAGGATGGGAGCGACAAAAATCTTTTGTGATAATTTGAGTTGTATCAAGCTCTCTAAAAATCTAGTGTTTCATGATCGCTCCAAACATAATGATACTCGGTGTCGCTTTATCAGGGACTGTGTTCAGCGTGGGGTAGTACAGTTGGAGTATACTCCCACAGGAAATCAAGTAGTAGATGTACTCACCAAGGCTCTAGGAAGAACAAAGTTTGTTCAATTTCGGGAACAGATGGGTATGTTGGAAAATCCCTTTCAATTGCTTAATGCAGCAATTGAGAGGGAGTTGTAGTACAGATGCAGTAGTGGCAGTGGTAGTGTCATGGGAAGCAGTACAGTAGCAGCAGCAGCACAGTGTTGGTGGCAGCAATAGTGCGGAAAAGGAGATGCTTTAGAGATAAAGAAGCATGTAGTTGGACACTGTTGCTAGAGCACTTTTCTCGCTAAGAGAGATTGTTAGTTTTTGGTAGCATCAGATGTGCTCTAGCCATGAAAATTGGTGGAGAGGCTAAGGCACATGAGTTCTAAAGAACCCATAAACCGTTTGGTGAAATTCCACTCGGATTGTATTTTATTAAAATAATTAATATTTTTAATGGGGTTCCTAAGTCTAAACTTAGGAAATTTAAAATATTAATGGGTATTAAGCAAAATATGGGTGAGAATGATCTAGAAGGTGGATCAAGTCATGTTTTAATCTTAGCCGTTGATTAGAGACTTAATCTCGACTGTTGAAGTCTCAACGAGAAAAGTATAAGGAGGCTTGGGGTTCATTTAGAAACAAACAGAGAGTTGATCAATCAGTTCGATTTTCCTAGGGCAAGGTTTGCTAAGGTATTCAAACCAGTGATCAAGCAGTGAGGATCAGAGGCAGTGCGGAAGGAAGTTATTTCCAGTTCCAGTGAATGTACGTCAGAGAAGATAGTGATGGATAATAGAGCCAACACTGTGCCAAGGAGGGACAGGGCAATAACTGGAAGAGATTCATGTAGAGGGACAGTGCAGCAATTGGAGAAGGTTGACACAAAAGTGTTGGGGGATAACAGAGATCAGTGCTAGGAATCACTGTGGGTGATTGGTAGGAGAAATCTTGATTTCTCATTAGAAGAAGCAGCAACAGTCAAGGTTGATGCAGTCAGAGGGAGTCTTTATGCAGAAGTCACGCAGTGGCTGTGTAGGCTCAAGCAAACACTGCGCGTTGTAGCTGGGGAAAGTATAAAATCTCTAGATTCAGTGTGAGAGAATTCTCAGTCATCTTCTCTGAGTGGATTGCCATTTGCTCTGGGCCATCCAAATTGGATTTAGAATTTTACTACCAATAGTAGAAATCCTCAGATCTATTGCACCGGTTTTCCCGCATTGGGTTTTTCGGGAACGATTGTCCAAAAACAAGTGTGTTAATGTGATTGTTCATATGCTGATGTTTCTCTTGCCTTTTAATTTTTAGTTCTTAATTTTGTGAAGTCTGCATCTGAATTTATTTTGATATTTATTGAAGCATTGGTGAATAACTTATTTTAAATAAGTAGGAGAAATAAATCAATTACTGCAGCGAAATTTTCACAGACCTCATCATCAAGGTCCCTTTAAAGGAAGAAAGGACAAGTATTTATTGAAGATTCTCTAGTGCATCATCTTGAAGAAGAGGAAGCATCAAGGGATCTTGATATCATCATTCACTCTTTGAAAGTTGATTGAGGACATCATTGTTGAAGGCATCCTAGAAGACATCTTTCTAGGACATCATTGAAGTCTCTTTGAAGATCTTGAAAGCATCATGATAGTTGGGGACATCATCAAAGAAGAGAAGTCTCTTGGTTGACAGGTAAGTATCATATTGTTACTCTATGACTGAATCTAAAGGTCATATGGGTTCTTTCTACAAGGAAAGCAATAAGATCGTTGGCTTAACAAATTTCCTAGCATGGAAGAAAAGGATTGATGTGACACTTATAGAACATGAAGTAATGGAATCTATCCTTGGTGAAGTTGTTGGGCCTAGCAAAGACAAGACTCAAGAGCTAGCAAAATACAAGAAATGAGAAGTGAGGGCACAAAGGATCATTGTTGAATCCATTAAGGATAACCTTGTTCCATTTGTTGCCAATTTGAAGACTCTAAGGATATGTATGATTAGCTAGTAAATATGTAATCTATAAGCACACCGGGACAAAAATTTTCTTTGAGAAACCAACTATACAGAATAAATAAATCAAAGGATGTAGACATGGCCTCATACTTGATGAAAATTTCATAGATAAGAGATCAATTGCATGAACTTGGGGAAATTTTTTTGACTCTGAAATGATCATCTGTGTCTGAATGCCTTGCCATCAAATGGAGCAGTTTTGCAGCTAACATCTACTCTAAGAAAGACTCTATTCCTTTCGATGAGTTGTGGGCTCAGTGCATCTTGGAAGAGACTAGGATTAAGGCAAGAGATGACATTGAATCAAATGAACAATCTCAAACCTTTATTGTAAGAATCAAGAAGCTGAAGAAATGAAAATTCGGAAAATCCAAGGAGAAGCCAGATGTCCAAGGTTCAATGCTTTGGGTGCAATGAATTTGGACACTTTAAGAGGCACTATCTAAACAAGCAGAACAACAAAAGAGAGGAAAGAAGTGAAGCTCACACAACTGAGGAGATAGGAGAACCTAAGAAGACTTTGAAGGAAGAAGATGTCAAAGATCTTTACTATTGAAGAAGGAATCCTCTCTGTCAGGTTCTTTATGAAGTTTTTTTTTTCATTTAGAATAACATGCATTGATGATTAAGTCTTGTTGTAAGAGCATGGCATCATAGATATTAGCATATGATAGTAGAAGATTTAGAGTCTACTTAATAGAGTTGCTTTGTAGGAATCGCCTAGTCTTTCAAAACTGAGAAGATTGGACCATTTTGCATATTATTGTTCATCCAGGCATTCTATAACATTATGTTAGAGGTAGACATCTTGCTAAGATGGATCATCAGTATCCTATAAGAACCATCATTTTGGAAGGTTCTTGGGAGAAACATTATGACAAAGATAGTATATGTTCCATATAGTATGGAAACAATACTCTTGAGGGATGAAGGAATGTAGTTGGTCAAGTTATAGAGTAAATAACTAGATGATTGTATGGAAGAATAAGAATGCATATTTTAGGTAGGATTCATATGTATAGAATCCTGTAAAAGAAGTTGGTCATAAATCATGCATGGTGAATCTTCCATTTGGTTATATGATGCCTAAAATATGAATTTGACCTACTCTAGAATGAATAAAAGGGTTAAGATTTTCTCACTAGAATATATAGAATGGTGATCAACATCTAGTATATTCTTCGAGAGAATATTGTAACTTGGTAATCAAGTTTGATCCTTGGGCACTCTGATGCATGAAGGAAGACTCTTGTGTAGATGGACCATGAGGATGTTGATGTTTTGATGAGAAGGTCATCATGATGATGTAAGTCTAATATTAATGTTTCTTGTTGGTTATCTAGTTAATATATTGTTTTTCTATCTATACATGATGGCAGTTGCGGCAAGTTCCATTGTATGGATTGAATGTTGAAGCTGGCTCAACATACAATTTTGGGAATTAGCAGTGCAACAAGATAATGTGAAGCTCAAAGAAGATCACTTTCATGAAGGAACTATAATGCTTGAAGATAGGTAAGGTTCAATATAACGCCTTCATTAATAATGACAAGATGAAAGTGATGTGAAAGATTGATCTTGTCACAAAATGAAAAAAAGAAGATGGCTTTATGATACCCAAGGAAGAAGAGATCTCAGGAAAGAGGGATCCATGCAACTATCTCTAGAAAGAATAGGTAGCTGATATTCTTATGAAAACAAGCTAGAGAGCTTGTGGTTATGATTTCTCATATTGGAAAGAAGTCAGGAATCTCCTCTATATTATATAATCGAGAGGAAATGGAGATATCCTCTCTGGTTGAGAGGGTGTTATGATGAACTTCAGATGTGCATTCTCTTCTTCATGTGTCATGCACTTGACTAGGACTAACAACCATAAGTCTTTGCGAAGGCCATGGAGAGAGAATGGTGGAGGATTGGATAAGCATCTATGCTTTCCTTGAGGATAGGCAATCCATGAAAGGAAAGGTACCAACACTCTTTGAGGATAAGACATGGATCCAAGATAAGAGTGGTGGTTGTAGAGGATCGATATTCTTTGAGGATTGGGAATCCAAGATAAGAATAGTCCTATAAGGACATACCTAGCAAACATCTAGATGGGGTATGTGCCTTAGAGGTAGTGTAGTATCACACGTAAAGCCTCCAAGCCTAATGCTCTCGAATTAAGTTGAGCTTGTCAAGTTATGCCTCAATGACAGTGCTGGTTATAATGTTGATGCTTACAGTTGGCTTATCAATCTGACTCTTTGTATGAGAACTCTTCAGTCGGAGAATGATGTTGTACTGATTGTATAATTATGAATATCCCCCTAGTTAAGGAGTGTTGGAAATGTAACTAGTTTTTGTCTTCATAATTGTTATTGTACTCATTTCAATATATATCTTATGTAACAAACAAAAGAAGAAAGAAAATTTTATTATTTTAAAGCATGGGTTTCATGCTTCTTATTGATGGTCTTGTAGGTAAAAGTATGTTCTTCATGCTTCTAGGGTTTGTTACGTCATAAGATTTATTGTCATGAGTCAAGAGAGTCAACATCATGATTATAAGACCCTTCCAGAGAAAAATGTATCTTGTAAAAGAATTTATAACGAGTCTAGAAAGTCTTGGAAACCTCCAAAGTACAAGTCGACCTTGGTAGCTACAAGTCGGACTAAAAGAGGGAATTCAACACCTTGGAAAGTCTATAAATACAAGAAACTGTAGGAATTTACATGGTAAGTTCCTTAGATAGAATACCAAAGGACACCGCTCACAAACAGATCACTGATCAGTACACCAATATTCTTGACATGTTAAAACCCTCAAAGAGGGAAACAGTCGATGACTTGAGCCAACATGACCACTTCAAGCAATTTATTAATGTAAAAGAAAGAAATTTACATAAGCTTCTCTCATGAAGGGTCACCTAACAAATGACCCTCTATGCTTTTTAAATAGAGATCATGGACCAATCGGGTGTTAAGCCACGGATCAAGTGTCGGTAATACTGAGGAGAGAATGAACCGTCAGATCACTTCATGTCTAGAACATATCGTGACCGTCGGATTGTAAGTTACAAAAAGTACATACTAAAGAAGCACACTTTACCTAACTGTACACTAGACCAAGTTGTACTTAATTATTTCCTATGTGTCGGAATATCCTAACATCCCCCCTTATGAACAACTTGGGATACGATTGAAGGATGTACAAAGATGACACAATAGGAGAAGGAAGGAGGCATTAGAGCCTATCCCCCCTTAGTGACAAGTTCTTGAACTCCAACCATAAATCAAAGGTTAGTAAACTTCACCTCTGTGAGAGCCTTTGTAAAGATGTCTACAACTTGATCATCGGTTGAACAATATTGCACTTCAAGAACATGGTCATGAATGAGCTTTCTGATGAAGTGCATGTGTAGTTCAATGTGTTTGCTACGCTGATGTTGGACTGGATCTTTGCGTAGTTGAATGGCATTTTGATTATCACACCAAAGTGTAGTCGGATGTTGCTGTTGAAAACCAAACCCTGATAGGATTTGACGAAGCCACAGGGCTTCCTTACTAGCTTCAATGATGCCACGATACTCTGCTTTTGCTGAAGAAAGAGAAATGGCACTTTGTTTCTTGCAAGCCCATGTAATAGGTCCAGAACCAAGAGTGAAGACATAACCTGAGTAGACTTCTGATCATCAGGGTCACCAGCCCAATCAGAATCAGTGAAACCAACCACTAGAGGAGATGCTTCTACACTGTAATGAATCCCAAATTGAATTGTACCTCGAACATAACGAAGTATTCCTTTAGCCGCTTTCCAATGACTTTCATGTGGGTTTTGCATAAACCGAGCAACAAAGCCAACAAAAAAGGAAAGGTTAGGATGGGTATGGGTCAGATACAAAAGTTTTCCACCAAGCTGACGGTATAAGGTAGCATCAATTTCAGGGGAAGTACAAGTGACTGAAAGTTTGGCTCGAGACTAAAAGGGAGAAGAGACTGGCTTACAGTGTTCCATGTGAAAGTGGCATAGAAGATCACAGGCATACTTGGACTGGGAAAGGGAAATACCTTCTTTGGATTGCAAGACTTGAAGGCCAAGAAAATAATGCAAGTGTCCTAAGTCTGTCATTTCAAATTGCTTTTTAAGATTGGACTTCACATGGATTATAAGGTTGGGATCACTACCAGTAAGGATAATATCATCAACATAAAGAACAAGAATGATAAGAGACTTACCTACTTTCTTGGTGTAGACAGTTTTGTCAGAATGACACCTAGAAAAGCCAATATCTAAAAGAAATATATCCATTTTGGCATACCAAGCTCGAGGGGCTTTCTTGAGACCATAAAGAGATTTCCTAAGCCGATATACAAGGCTGGAGTTTGTTTGTATAAATCCAGGAGGTTGTTCCATATAGATTTCTTCATGCAAGTCCCCATGCAAGAAGGCGGATTTAACATCCATTTGATCTACTTCCCATTTGAAAGAGGCAGCAAGGGAAAGAACAAGGTGGATAGAGTTCATTTTGGCAACAGGGGAGAAGGTTTCAGTATAGTCAATGTCTTCAACTTGTGAAAAACCCTTAGCAACAACACAAGCTTTATGTTTATCAACTTTTCCATCTGGTCCAAACTTGGTTCTGTAAACCCATTTGCATCTAACAAGTTTTTGTCCCTTTGGAAGAGGAAGAAGGTCCCATGTATCATTTGCCAAGAATGAACGATTTTCTTCATTCATAGTTGCGTCCCAATCTGGATGGTCCTAGGCTTCTGCAAAGGTTTCAGGATCATAATTCGCTAAAGCTTGAGCCAGTAAAGAAGAGGTTCTATCGAATTGAGAACGTGTACGATGCTGATCTGTAGGATCACCTGCAAGAGCACCTATTGCATCCCGAGTAGCGCAGACCCATTTTGGAAGTTGAGGAGATGAAGGAGGATCCAGAGAACGTGGGGGAGGATTGTCATCCTCGCTGTCATCAGCTGAAGAAAAAATATTTTTAGAAGTAGAAGGGATAGAGAGAGGTGACACATCTACCGAACTAGGCTTGCAGGCCAATATATTTTCAGCAAACTTTACATCTCTTCTAATGATAACACCTTTGGATTTAGGTTGAAGAAGTCTATATCCTTTGACATCTTCAGAATATCCAACAAAAATACATTTTTCACTCTTAGGTTCTAATGCTTTATGTTTCTCATCTGGAATATGGGCCCATGCTTCACTTCCAAAAACACGAAAGTGACTTACATCTGGTTTAATTGAGCTCCATGCTTCTTCTGGAGTGATATTCTTTAAAACCTTAGTAGGAGTGTGATTTACTATGTAATTTGCACAATTAATTGCTTCTGCCCAAAAATTAAAACTATGTCCTTTAGATTGAAGCATACAATTAGCCATTTCCTTTAAGGTGCGATTCTTCCTTTCAGCTACACCATTTTGCTAAGGAGTATATGAAACAATGTGTTGCAATTGAATTCCATGCTTAGTGCAAAATTTGATGAATTTGTTGTTAACATATTCTCTGCCATTATCAGATCTTAGCTTAAGAATTTGATGGCCAGATTGTTTCTCAACAAAGGCCTTAAAGGCCAAGAACATGTTAAAGACTTCACTCTTGAGTTTTAAGAAGTATACCCAAGTGTGTCTGGAGAAGAAATCATCAATGAAAGTTAAGAAATACTTGTAGCTAGAGAATGAAACAACTAGAAGTGGACCACATAAATCACTATGCACAAGCTGTAAAGGGGTTGAGGCATGCCAAGAGGCACATTTTTCGAAACTATCCCGATGATGTTTTACGAGTACACATTTGGAACAAACACCATCTTTTCAAGATACCATAGGAAGACCTGTCACCATATTTTCTCTACATAGATTTTGAAGGGAGCGATAGTTTAAGTCACCAAATCGCTCATGCCAAAGTTTGCTCACTTTATCATTATGAGCAAGAAATATCGAGGGAAGAGTTGATGACTCAAAGTTGTTAAACTTATACAACCTTGTAGAATCATCAGCAAGGCCAGTAGCGAAAATCTGTCTAGGATCTCTTAGGTCCTTAATTACAACATCATGAGGTGAAAATTCAATGGTATTACCCAATGTTGTTAAAAGCGCGAGCGGGATTAAATCGGCGCGGGGAACGAAGTGGAAAAAAGCGGAAAAATCGGGAAAAAAGCGGGAAAAAATCGTTTGGTACAAAAATATTCATCAATTTTTTTAATATCTAAACCATCTACAATATAAAATAAATACATTGACACATAAATATGATGAAAAAACTAATATATAAGATGTTTAATATCATTTCTAGCGCTAAAATCACACATAACATTGAATCATGTCCTGAATAGTAAGTCCTGACTCCTGAGTCCCAACTCAGCGTCAAAATATCAACAAAAAAAATGATAATGTATCTCATCATGTCATAATGTCATATACAATAAAATGAAAGTCTAATCCTATTGATTTCCTCTGCCCCTCTTGCGAGAAAATGCAACAGCTTTCCCTTTCCCTCTCGATGTAGATGTTGGTGCCTGTGCTAGTGGAGAGGGCAGTGGACTCTGATGTGCTCTACTAGCTGAAGAACTAGAAGTAGGAGGTACAGGAGGTAGACCACGTCTTCTACTGGTGGCAGTGGTAGCTCGGGCAGGCAGTGTCACCTCCTCCTCCTCTTCCTCCACTTGCTCCTGCTCCTCTTCCCCCTCCACAACATCCTGCCCTAACCAATCATCAGCAGACTCCATGAGAGGCCTTTCGGCCTCGACCCTCCATGCAGCAGTGGTGTCAATCCCATCCAATGAGATGGCATCCACATCAGGTGTCTTCTCCAGTTGCCTCAACCACAATCGAAGATTGTAGTACATACACCATGTCATTAAGTCTCTGGGACTCCAACCTGTACAAAGATCATGAAATAATAATTAATAATTAATAAAAATTATTGTTTAATGAATTCAAAAAATTATTTCGAAATTTGCAATATTTTAAATGTTTAAGTGTTAATCTGTTGCGCTTCTTATTGTGTAATTTTTCAATACACTCCAGTTGCGCTCACATCCTGAGGAGCTACATGTTTGGCTGAGGATGCGAATGACCAACTTTTGCAAAAGGGGTACCCTGGCACCATACATTTTCCACCAGGCATCTACAACAAAATTACAAATAAAATTTTAAATAAACATAAGAAAAAAATGGAATTTGAAGAGACAATGAAATTTGAAACAAAGTTACAAACTAAAAAATAACTGGCATTTTAATCAGCCTATCATTGACAACCATCTCAAAGCCAAATGTGCCACCTGCCATCCTATATGTCTCAATTTGTTTAGAGATCTCTATACGTTGTTCTGGAGATCGCACCATTTTCTGAACACAGGATAAGAATCCATCCATGATCTCAGCATCAAAATCAAACCCACATGCATAAGAAAATGCAGGTTTCAGGAAAAGCCCTGCAGCATGAATGGGACGATGGAGTGTGTTGTTCCATCGCTCATCAATCACTCCCCATAGAAGGAGTTGTTTCTGAAACCCATCATCTCCCTTGTCATCATAGTAGGCCCGAATGGCTTCTTTTGCCCTGTCCATGGCTTCCTCAAACAAATAGCCCATTGCGGGCTTCTCACCATCAACTAATCGAAGAACCTTTACCAAAGGTTCAGTGACGGTGCACACCTCCTGCACTCTCGCCTAGAAGTCTTCTTGGTATGAAACTATTCTGCATATGGCCTCTCCCTCTGGTTTGCGGCTCATTGTCAAAGCATGCCACTCCTCTGAAAGAAACATTCTCTTCACATTCCACATAGAAGTCAAGAGGGATTGAAGAGATAAACTTGTGGCCAACCGTGTAATGGCGGG
>APFE030561967.1:31313-51907 GCA_000404065.3 Pinus taeda
ACAAGTTACAAATTTCCAGAATCCAAAGTTCCAAACCCAAGTTACCCAACTAAATGGCAAGCAAATGCCAAAAACAATGAAAAAACATAAACAATGTTTAAAAAAAATGAAAACAAAAAAAAAAATTGGTTCCCATAGCCATACCAAGTTACCCATCCCAAATCAATGAAGAAATACAAAAAATTCTTTAAAAACAATGAAAACAAAAAAAAAATGGTGCCCATATGAAGTTTCTCAACCAAAAACAATTAAAAACATAGAAAAACAATGTTTTGAAACAATGAAAACAAAATTTTTTTAACCTACATACCGTTTCTATGGTGTAATCGGTGATCTCCTCTTGAAATAGTCCTCTAACCACTTCGATTCGGCAAGAAACCCTCCTAGCTGCTCTCTCCTAGCTCTTCTTTTCTTCCGCGCGCGCCTCACTGTCTAAATGACCAAGAAAAAATGTAATTTGTCATTATAAATCGCGCTGCCGGAGGGGTTTGCGCTTTTTTCTGAAAAAAAGCGCGTTTTTTTCGAAAAAAGCGACAAAAAAAACCGGCGCTTTTTTGGTATAAAACGCGCGTTTTAAGCGCCATGGGGAATAAAGTGCGATTTTTTGAAAAAAGCGCGATTAAATCGCACTTTTAACAACACTGGTATTACTTTCACTTGAATGAGTTATCTGATATATAGATAGAAGGTTGCAGGATAAGGTTGGAACACATAATACATCATTAAATTGACCATTGTTTAGATGAATAGTTCTAGTCCCTACAACACTAAGAGATCTATCATCACCAACTTATATATTTTTGGTGTTACAATCATTTCAAGAAGAAAACATGGCTTTGTTTTGGCCATGTGATAAGAAGCTCCAGAATCAATGAGCCACTCATGAGAATGAGAAGAAAAAGATACATTTAGTGCATAACTAGACCGAGATGCTTGATAACCACATGCAAAAAGTGCTATTCTTGAAGATGAAGTTGAAGTTGAAGAGTGCTCCAAATGGATGTTATGCTTCTTTGCTGCTTCCAAGGCTTCCATCTTCTTAAAACATTTGGATTCTAAATGGCCATCACAATTACAAAAGTTCCAATGTCTATCAGTTTTCTTCCCTTTGTTTTTAATTGCCTTGTCATTTTGTGGAGTTGATTTTTCATTTTGAGACTGAAATGGCTTAGGACCCTTGTTTGGTTTAGGACCATTCTTTTTAGGATGCTGTTTCTTAGGATTCTGTGAACTTGGTTGCTGCTAGGTTGCTAAGGCTTTCTTAGAAGATTTTCCAGCATTAAGAAGACCAAGTGGTAAGAGTTTTTCTTGTTCTCTTATTAAAGAATAAAAAAAGACATCAAAAGAGGGCGACTTGTAGTCTTGTCCTTGACAAATAAAGACTTCCCTAGTAGAATGGAAGGTGGAAACAAATACGCTGGTCCTAACTTCGTAAGAATGGAATAGATAAGGCTACCATGTTCTTTCTTAACCTTAACACCTACCAAGAGAAGTCTAAGGGTTTTGAACTTGGGCAAAAAATCTTCAATGGAAGAAAAATTATTGGTGTCCAACGTAAGCAACTCATTTTCGAGTTTATGGGCTCTCATTTCATTTTTAATTCCAAAAACTTTATTGTGTTGTTTCATTGCTTCATTGGGGATATCAATTTCTGCGATATGGAATCTAAGGTCTAGAGAAATAGACATCCCTATCAACCCACATCCTTGATATTGCTTGTTTTCCCATTTGGCTTGCTTATCTTCATCTTTAGGTTTAAACTCTTGGCTTGAGGCTATTCTATAAAGACCTTTACTACTAAGTAAATCCACAATGTAGGATAGCCATTGGAAGTAGTTAGTCTTGTCAAGAATAACTAGGCATGGACTATCATTTTAAACGAAACTGAAGCTATAGATGCTGAAACTATGTGTTCCAATGGAAAGATCTCGAAAAATTAGGCCGATTAAAAAAAACGACTCTGAAAACGACATACAGATGAAGAAGTTATGGTTTTTTGAAGAAAAGTTGTTGAAGATGCCGACAAATTACGTCCATGTTGGGAAGTGAATGATAATGTTATATAAAAAAATTCTCTCCCCCCCCAAAAAAAACTTAATCTAATTAGCTCACTTGGTCCAAAGTTACTTTATGAGAATAGAGGTCTTGGGTTCAAGTCTTTCTTTTTGTTGAGTTACTTTTTCCAAAAGCACATGTAGGTTATGTTTTAAAGTTACTTTATGTAAAAGTGTTCTCTTGATGTGGTTAAAACCCTCAAAGAGGGAAATAGTCCACAGCCTGAGCCAACATGGCCACTTCAGGCAATTTATTAATGTAAAAGAAAGAAAATTTACATAAGCTTCTCTCATGAATGGTCACCTAACAAATGACCCTCCATGCTCTTTAAATAGAGATCATGGACCAATCGGGTGTTAAGCCACGAATCAAGTGTCGGTAATACCAAGGAGAGAATGAACCGTCAGATCACTTCATGTCTAGAACATATCGTGACTGTTGGATTGTAAGTTACAAAAAGTAGATACTAAAGAAACTCACTTTACCTAACTATACACTAGACCAAGTTGTACTTAATTATTTCCTACATGTCGGAATATCCTAACAACAACTTCGACCTCATTGACACACTCACTCACACAAATTTGATTTGTCAAGAAGAAGTTTGATTTGAAGCTGGGAGAAGTAAGAAAGGAAGAGCGAAGGTCTAGAAGACAAAGATAATCGAAGAAGAAGGAAAGTCTGTCCGAATTGCAGTTGCAGGATCGAGTTGCTGGAAGAGCGAATAGAATAATTTGACTTCGTTGCTTTTGGAAAACGTCATCTTGCTCAAGTAAGACCTCTTGAAGAACTGTCTTAGGGTTTCTACAACAACTGCAAAGCCGAAGTTGTAGGTCAAAGCTGGGGGTCAAAATTGTAGTTGGAAGTTGACTGATGCAGGATTGAGCCTTGTTGATTTGATCCTATTGGAAGGGTTTCTGTAAAGGGCTAACTTGGTACTTGGAGGACTTGGTCTAGGGTTTGTGTCATTAATTGTCTCATTTGAAGGAGATTCTATAAGAAGAGGAGATTTTCCGGGTTTTCCCCTTGGAGGGGTTTTGTGCTATCTTGGAGCCTAATTTTTGTGCCCATTGTCTTTACTATTCTGCTATTGATATTTGTTTGATGATAAAAATCTAATAAAGATAACACTAGAAGATAAGTGAAGTTCACAAGCAAATATTAAGGTTAAAAAAATTTCAAACTAATAGCTGCCACATTGCATTTTCAAATAGTTTCTAGGTTTACAAATTGTAGCTATCCCCTTGTTGCCTCATAATTGCACTAGCAAACCTTGTTGCTACCCTACACTATTATTCTGCCTCTGTTGCTTCAATCTCTAGTCAATCAACATCTTGATTTCTCCCTTAGCTCCTTGCTTTCGGCCCTAACTCACCCTAGGACCCACTTAAACCACAAGGAAAGTAAAATAAATAAAAAAGAAGTCACTTGTGGAACCATGCGGGTGGGTTCCAGAACCTCTTGGGAATCATGGCAGAACCATGGTTCGGGTCCCGAGCCTGTGGAATCGTCATGGTTCCATAGGTCTAGGAAGTGTGTTTTTAGCGAGCAAACTATGGTTTTGAAATTTTGGTTCGTGGTTCGCCCATTGAGCTGCAAAAAATGCGGTTCTAGGTTCTAATCCATGGGGGGGGGTGATGGTTCTTGCGACATGTAGTGTAGGTATGAAAAAAGGGAGTGTGAAAGCAACTCCTTGCTCAATATTGAAAGCTAAAGAAAAAGAAAGAACTAGGTGTCTACCAAAAAGTTAAACGTCTAGCTAAGAGAAGATATATATAGGGTGCACGCACAAGTCAATGCTGAAAATTGGATATTCTAGGTGCTGAACAAAAGAAAATATTTCAAGGCTTATTAGCTAGAGCTGGTTGTCAAGAGTGAGTGAGGGAACCTTGAAATAGGTTGCCTATTATAGTCATCAATAACTATGAATAGGTCAATTCACTGGTGGATGATATCATTTGGGAAGTGGTTGAGGTTGAGGGGGCCCAATTGCATAATCCCTAGTGGATCATAGGAGTGAGAAGCCCAACTCTCCTAATATCCAAGGTTGTGGGGAAGAAACTTTAGATGGAATCTTATTTGTAAGATGGGAGGGGAGAGCTCAACCTTGGGGCCACCTAGAACTTATATGTTTTTTGGTTTGGGGATGATCCATTTTTGCATTGAATGATGGTGCTCGAGGAGGGTTTGGACTTTCTTTGACTTTAATCCACTTAGTTTGAAGCAAATTTGTTCCCAAAATCTTAGAACATCATTGGTTGGATGGTTCTGTCCATGAGGTGCATCTTGGAAGAGATAGCTTGGAAATGGTGGGTTAGGGAGCTATATCTCTTGTTGAGTTCATGCTGGTGGGCATGTCGCAAGCTAAAACACGGACTCATGAAATGAAGCCCCAATTATGTAGGTTGTAGTGATGTGGATCTCTTCCTCCAAGAAGTAGAAATGGTTAGCAGATGGAGCATGTTTTGATGTGTTGATGCTCTATATTGGTTCTTTTCTCTAATGTCTGGATATTTATGTCCTAGGACTTCTTTATTTCCACTATGTTGGTCCATTTCTTTATTGGTCACTGATTTCTTGTTGGTAAATTGTTCTAACTTTTCTTCTTGTATTTCAACTTCTTGATTTGTGCATCTATGCTTTAATTACAATTCATTAAACAATAATTTTCATCATCTCCCAATGATTATTCTTTGTCAATTTTCTTCTTAAATTCTTGAATTTGTTGTTCTGACACTTGATCATTTTACTCATCGTTAACTACCTCATGTTCTAAATGATATGTCATTGTTTTTTTTTTTTTGTAAATTAAGGGAATTATTTTACTTCAAAAAAGCAAGAAATACATGCCTTTCCATACACACCTTCTTGGGGTGCATTTTTCTTAACCACACGCCCAGATCTCAAATCATACTCAGATTTAATCAATGAATGAATTGAACTGATTCACAATGAGCAGTAAAGCTCAATAAATAATACAACTATATTTACAGAAACAACAAGTTTCTACTAAGAAAGTAGAAACAACAAGTTTCTACTAAGAATATAGAAACAACAAGTTTCTAACAAGAAACTGCTAATTACAATCATAGATGAGCAGTAAACACTAAAATAGCATTATTCTAATACCCTCCCTTAATGCTCAATCTATTTACAACACCTATAGACCCTCTGAATTTTACAAACTTATCAGGACCAAGAGGCTTGGTGAAGATGTCTGCTAGTTGTTCCGTTGTGGGAACATATAGCAACTGAATGGATTTGTCTTCAACAAGCTGTCGAATGTAGTGACAATGAGTTTCCACATGCTTTGTTCGTTCATGGAAGACTAGATTCTTGGTGAGTCTGAGCACTCCCTGATTATCACAAAACAAGGGAGTAGGACCTGCCTGGGAAACATGCATATCCGCAAGCATACGTCGAAGCCAAACTGCCTCGCAAGATGCCTTAACTGCTCCCCGATACTCTGCTTCTGTTGAGGAGAGAGCCACTGCTTATTGCTTCTTACTAGCCCATGGGATAGCGCTGGATCCCAGACTAAACACATACCCAACAGTAGATTTACGGTCATCAACTGAACCATCCCAGTCTGATTCTGTGTAACCATTGAGTGTAGGATCTGAACTCTGAGTGTATAGAAGTCCATAATCAGGAGTGCCTCTTACATACCGCAGTACACGCTTTGCTGCTATGGAATGATCAGCCTTAGGAGCTAACATGAAGTGTGAAATGTAGCTTACTGCAAAGCTGATATCAGGTCGAGTGGCAATAAGGTAGATGAGATTGCCCACTAACTACCCGAATAAAGTTTCATCCACAAGTGGTGAGGATGACTGAGCTGAAAGTTTGAGCCCTGGTTCCATAGGAGTCATGGTAGGTTTGCAATCCTGCATTCTGAACCTGTCCACAAGATTTCTGGCACACTTGGACTGAGAGAGAAAGATGTTGTTCTCAGTCTGCCAGACTTCCACCCCTAAATAGTAATGAAGAAATCCCAACTCGATCATATCAAAAGTGCTGCACAAACCCTGTTTGATCCCATGGGCCAAAAGTGTTAAACTGCCAGTAATGATAAGATCATCCACATAGACAACCACAAACAAAATATCATCACCAGTATGTTTGATATACAGATTTGCATCAGATGGACTCTGTTGAAAGCCATGATCTATTAGGTACTTATCAATTTTCATGTACCAAGCCCGAGGGGCTTGTTTCAGACCATAGAGTGCTTTGACTAATCTACAAACTTTCTGTTCTTGACCGACAACCTTGAATCCTGGAGGCTGCATCATGTAGACTTCTTCCTGTAAGTCACCATTCAGAAAAGCACTCTTTACATCCATCTGATGGTCTTTCCAATTGAATTGAGCTGCTAAGGCTAGGACAAGCCATATGGTACTCATCTTGGCTGTAGAAGCAAAGGTCTCCTCATAGTCTATGCCTTTCTTCTGTGAGAATCCTCGAGCAACAAGGCGAGCCTTATACCTGTTGAGGGTCCCGTCAGCTTTGTATTTTACTTTATACACCCATTTGCAGCTAATGGGCTTCTTCCCTGTAGGAAGATTAGAAAGGGTCCAAGTGTGATTCTTTTGAAGACTCTGGAATTATGCTTCCGTAGCCTATTCCCACTTAGGTATACGCTTAGCCTTTGAATAGGTTTGGGGCCCAAAAACACTGTGTAAGTTAGCCATAAGAGCAAAATTTACTGTAGGCTGGTGTTTGCTCTTATTTCGGGAAGTTATACCTTCAAGGAGCTCGTTATCCCAGAGATCACCAATAGTTTTAGCCCACCATTTAGGCCGGAGAGTAGAAGAACTAATATCAGGAGTGGGTGGAGGAGGCTTAGGAACAACAAGAGCAGCAAGAGGAGGATTATTTTCCGGAGGAAGCTCAGGTAGTGTATCATCAAATACTGATGCTGTATCATCCCTCCCATCAGGTGGACCTAATGGAAGAAGAATACTGTGAGGCTAATGCTCAGAACACTGCTCAGAAGTAGGAGACTGAAAGAATCCTCTGTCTTCATCAAACACTATGTTCCGACTGAAGCTAAAATGACTAGTGTCTATATCTATCAACCTATAGGCCTTGTGGTGGTCACTGTACCCTGTCATCATGAGTTTTTGGCTTTTGGAATCCAACTTAGAACGCTTAGCAGCTGGAATCCAAACATATGCAACCGAGCCAAACACTTTGAGGTGACTGATCTAAGGCTTATGACCAGACAAACCTCTTATGGAGTCTTCCCCTTAACAACGTGAGTAGGTGATCGGTTAAGAAGATAGACAACAGTAAACACTGCTTCAGCCCAAAATTTGTTCGGAACACTCCTGTGTTGTAACATGGAACGAGCCATTTCAACAACCATATGGTTGCGACGTTCGACAACACTGTTCTGCTGAGGAGTGTAGGGTGTAGTTAATTGGCATTTGATGCCATGTGTATCACAGAAGTTGGAGAAAGCATAAGAACAAAATTCCCCCCCCGTTATCTGTCCTAAGAGTTATGATATTACAGCCAGACTCTTTTTCAACTAAGGACTTAAACTTCTGAAAGATACTAAATACATCATATTTATGTTTTAGAAAGCAAACCCACATCTTTCTATTGAAATCATCTACAATAAGCAAAAAATATTTGCAACCAGTAACTGAAGATGTATTCATTGGACCACAAATATCAGCATGAATTAACTGGAGCACCTTAGATACGCGCCAAGATTCTCCATCCTTGAATGAAGACCGATGTTGCTTGCCAGCTTGACAGGCGTCGCACACTCCCAACTGCCTAGTCTGAATATCAGGTAACCCTGACACAAGTCCCTCCCGAGAGAGCTGAGAGAGATACTGAATGTTTAGATTCCCATATCGCTGATGCCACAGAGTGCTGATGGGAGAAACTTGCGCTGCTAGAGCCACTTCTGGAGAATCACCAGTGTCAAGAAGCCTGTATAGACCATGATCCTCTAGGCCAACAACAACCATAAGACAAGTCTCCCTGTCAATAATGGAGCACTTGTGTGCACTGAACACTACATCAAGTTGAGGAGAGTTCCTCATAATCTAGCTGACAGACAATAGATTAATTTCCATACTAGGAACGTAGTACACATTCAAGAAGATGAGTGTGTGCCCACTAGACTGGATCTGAACTGTACCTCTGCCAACCACTGTGTACTCTTCACCTCTGCCGAATACCATGGAATCACTAAAAGGTGAGAAGCCAATAAACCAGTCACGCTTATGAGGAAAATGACGTGATGCACCAGAGTCAATGTACCAGGTAGAAGATAGGGCATGATCTGAGGACCTCTTAGCCATAAAGGCGTAAAAAGTAGATTCCTTCTGCTCAAAATGTTCTGCAACATTCGCTTGTTGATAAGACCCTCCCTGCTTCTTCTGTTCAGAAGCAATCCTTTGTCGGCAATCTTTCTTCATGTGGCCGAACTTGTGACAGTAATTACACTACACATTTTTCTTCTTAGTGGGATTAGAAGGCTGAGAAGAACCTTTCTGCTGAAAGTACTGAGAGGACTGGTATTTGGCAGCAAAAGCATTTTCTGAGGAGGCTGATGAAGCACTACTACCAAACTGTTGTTTCCAACGACCCTGCTGCATGAGTTTGGTGCATAACTCTAGAAACTTCAGATCAACATTAGTGGAGGTAATGTTGAGTGTTTCTCTGAAGTGCTCATAAGGTTTTGGTAGACTTTTCTGAGTGATGACTACCATATCTTCTTCCTCCATGGTCCAACCAATGGCTTCGAGCTGATTTGGAATGTCTTTAATCTTGTTAAGATGTTCCTGTAAAGACATGTTCTTCCATCATGATGGGGAACAATTGATTCTTGAGAAAAAAAGCTCTGCTCTTGTTGGATGTCTCGTGCAATTCCTTCAAATGTTGCTAGATTTCGGCAACTGTCTTGCCGGAAGGAATCTGTGGTAACTGATCATCAGTCATAGAGAGTTTGAGAAGCATAACAGACTCTCAATTTCGATCATCAAACTTATCTTGGTCAGCACCAGCTGTACCAGGTCTGAGCTCTTTGCCCAAAATAAGCTGGTCAAGATGCCTATATTCAAAAATGGTCAACATTCTCTGTTTCCAGATGTTATAATTGGTGCCATTAAAGCGCTGACTGCCTTCCAACATCAGATTTGTTAGCGAGGTCATCTGCATGTTTCCCAAGACACAAAAAACAACAAAGGAATCTGG
The DNA here is from genome assembly GCA_000404065.3 of Pinus taeda. Classification (NCBI taxonomy): domain Eukaryota; kingdom Viridiplantae; phylum Streptophyta; class Pinopsida; order Pinales; family Pinaceae; genus Pinus; species Pinus taeda. The sequence continues at coordinate 40,587 of APFE030561967.1, forward strand.
CACGGATTGTAGATGCCCGCTGATTCGGACAAAATCTGACAGGTGCTGGTGCAATATGAAAGAGAACCAGAATGAAAACTTGGCCCTTGCAACCAACCTTAGTAATCTCTGCCTCCTACTGTCAGACCTGTACTAAAGAACCACCTTAGCTAGGAAAAGTGACCTCCAGAAGGGTCCACTGCCACCAATAGAGCCTCCAATGCTACTAGAGTTTGTGCCACAAAACTGCCTCAGGTAGTGTTACAAAGGTGAACCGTTATCACAAAGAGGCCTCAAAGTTCTTTTGCTGCCACAGGTAAGTATGAATAGGGCTGCTGGCTCAGAGAATCACTATGCTGCCCAAACAGTGCCAAATACCCTACAGCTACAGAAAATGCCATCTGTAGCCTCAGGTGAAGATGCTGCCGCAGAGGATTACGTTCAAATGGAACGCAACCTCTCACACAGGTTTATAAATTCCACCTTGCCAAACGGTATCCTGAATTTATCGTAGAATTTGTAAACTGATGCGCGACGAAGTACACAATATGCAATATCCACGTGAAATGTGGCTCTTTTGCGTCGACTGTACCCACTCTCAGTTGCTTCCGTCGAGTGCCTATCTCGTAGACCCAACGGAGCCGTGGTCTCTCCGGAATTAGCATCGGCAACACAATGTTCTCAATCGTGGATTCCGGTGAAGGCATAGAGCAAGAGATCCCACACCGGTGGCCGCATTTGGTCTTTCAACAGCGTGCTTCTCAGTTTCGAATTCGATGGCGAATGGGGGCGTGGTTCAGCGGTGAAGGCAGTGACGTATCAAGCAACCCACCAAGGTTCGATTCGATTGGAAGCATGAATAAACGATGGGAACCACATGGATAAATGGTATCCCTCGGACCTGCATATAGTGCTGTCCTAGGTGTAATGTTTGTGGCATTCAAAAGAAGCGCTTGATAAAAACAAAATAAATCTCCTTCAATCACCAATCCAACAGATCTCAATTAACTGTAAATGATTGGAATTCTGGATTAAAGAACCCAAAGTCGGAATCATCAGCAAAATTCTTCAAAATTAAGAAATTTCAGATAGCGAATTATATCCAAACCCTGCTCTGTGGGAACATCAGCTCGCGCAACGAAATACTGGCAAATCAGCCACTGCCAGACACTGGACAAAACGCAGACTCTGAAAATCTTGTCCGGAACCTTTTCCCGATGACGATACTGCTCAAATACAGTAAATATCTAGTGCTCCTTCACATGCTGTGCTCTGCCCAACCCCGATCGAAGAAACATTTACGGGGGTTTTGAGTTCAATAGCTACCCGTAAATCTGCCCGGCATACACTGAATATCGTCTCATCCCAGAGCTTTGTAAAAGCAGAAAAAGGATAAGAAAAAAATACTTCAAACAGGATTGCTGTATGATTGAAGTTGGGTCAATGATAATGCGAAAATCCAGAGCCACACATGCAAATTTTAACAGGAACGTGATGCTAGGCAGACATGCAAGTGTTCAAACCATAGCATGAAATTTTCCAAACGAAAAAAATTTCGAAAAAAATACCTAAGCTCTGATAACATAATGAATGAATGAATTGAATTGATTTACAATGAGCAGTAAAGCTCAATAAATAATACAACTGTATTTACAGAAACAACAAGTTTCTACTAAGAAAGTAAAAACAAGAAGTTTCTACTAAGAATATAGAAACAGCAAGTTTCTAACAAGAAACTGCTAATTACAATCATAGATGAGCAGTAAACACTAAAATAGCATTATTCTAATAAGTTTTCCTCATAGAAACCCCATTACAAAACCCCAATACCCTAAGAAACCTCAGAGCAGAATGCTCATACCAGCATAAAACAGAGTATGTCATTTATCATCTAAGGAAATCCCTGTGTACCCTACTACAGATCCTGCATTCTTGGAATTAACTCTCAAGACAGGTCTTGGGTTTTTCTTTCTTCCCTTTTATCCTGCGAACATCAGTCCAGCCTGCTGTATTATCAAGAACAGCTGCAGATGAATCAGTGACCTCATTTCTGTGGTATAAATCCAGAGCCATGGAATCCACCCTGTCATTGTTGAAGTGCTTTTTATTAATTTTTTAGACAGATTTCAAAAGGTTCCTTTTTCGAAATTCTAAAAATGATGTATTGGCATTCCATGGTTTTGATGAGTGTTCTTTACTATTTTTGACAACTTATATTTATTTTCTGTATGTGGTTTGGCCCCAGAATAATATTTTTTTCAATAATGTCCCACCAAGTATATGAGGGAGCACAGGCGCCAGGAAATGCACATGGGGGATGTGTGTTAAGTGCCCCCCAAATTTTGGGGAAATTTACAGGGGACGGTGGGACGTCAGGGTCCCTAGAATAGAGGTCCCCCTCTCAAATTTTTTTTTTCTTATTATAAAATCCCAACAATAACATTTCATCCCATGCAAATTCATCACCGTGCAATGTAAAAACTAAACAGTAAACAGTAAAATAGTACTAGATTCACAGTTGTAAATGCCATTAACATGACTCAGATTCAAATTCAATAATGAAATATATTTATTCTTAAACCATAAATGAAATAGGAACAGTAAAATATTCATACATTGATTTAAATTCATCATTCTATAATCTAACTAATACTAAGAAAAATAGATATTGAAGTTTGAAGTAGTAAATTGAAATTACTCAACTCAAAAATAATAAAGAGTGACAAGCCAAAGACTCAATATAAGGTCATTAGCTATGTCACAGGGTTCGCCGAATTTGAACCTTGAGGTTCGAAATTCGGTGAACCCAACAAAAAAATTCAAATTCGTTCAGGTTCGGCGAACCTGATAGTCGAACCTCAAATTCAAACCTCAATGAATTCGAACCTGAAGGCGAACCTAAAGATGAACGTGAAGCCGATTTTTCTTTTTTTTTTTTTTTAATTTTTTTGCCGTTTGAGGTTGAGTTTGAGTTTTTGTTAGTTGTTTTAAGGTTTATGAGAAAAACCATGGGCAGAACATGGTTTTCTCTTGTTTCGCTTACCACCACATAGTTTCCCATGGTGGCCACTAGTTTGGCTTTATTTACGATGGTTGTTGATAGATTTTCACAAGCCAACTTTAGTTTGAGTGTACTCGCTCTATTGTGGTCAGTGTTGCCGTTGCGCATTGTATTGTCTGCAATTTCCTCAATTCAATTTCTAGATGTTGCTTGTCCCCATTGCCTGGAGCATGAATTGAATAATGGTCATGATTTGTGGCTTGTGGGTGTTCACTGCTACTCATATAGCTTTATTGATTGATTTTGATTTTGATTATTTTATGTCATATATATATATGACATAAAATATGTATAGTCGAACATAATGTCGAACCTCATACGAACCTCATTGGAAAATTCGAATTCGAATCGAACTTAATCGTCGTCAAACCCGAACCGTGTGACATAGGTCATTAGTATCTAGAGTCAAGATTCAAAATTTAAAACTGAAAATTTGCAATGGACAATAAACATTGAAAATAAAAATGAGCATCAAGGAGTGAAAAAAGGTAAATAAGAGTGAAGTGAGGTAGGGTTATATATTTAAGGGTATATTATATATATATAAAATATATTTTTTTTTCATTTTTTTTAAGCTTTGTATACAAAATTTGGAAGGAATCCCAGAACCCCTATTATGAAGGAGATACCTAGAGTCCCCCTTCTGCAACCACCCCACCCCCCCCCCATTTTTGGGCAGGAAGGGGGGTGGGGGTGAGGTACCTTAGAAGCACGTCATCTGTGGGGGATATGCCCAGAAGCCCCCCTTTGGGCGAAGCATATCTCTCACTTCAGGGAAGCTTTTCAAGTTTTCCCCTTGTGTTTCCGCACATTTTCCCTAGAAGGGAACGTGGGGAAATGTTTCTCCAAGCGGCCCTCATCCCAGTAGCATGGGAATCATGGAGGGCAAAACCCCCACCTTGCCAAACATGCCCCCGTGGAATAGAGCTTTTTGATTTGTAGTGTTCTAGGGTAACAAGTTATCCTTTACTTCACACACTGAATAATACCTTAACCTTAATAAAAGATGCTTACCAAAATTTTTATTATTATTATTATTTAGCGTGTGACTTCACTTTTAAAAACAATGCTGTTGACCATAACTCTTAATTCTTAGAATATCAGGTTTATTTTGTCATTCAAACAAGAGATTTAATCCATGACAATGCATGGCCACTCCTAGCAGATGCAGATGCAGATAGCAGATTTGTAAGGCAAACAAGATGCACCCCGCAGCAGTGCACTAAATGCTGTATATGTTGGGATATACAAATAAGTTCTGTGTATGTTGGAATATACACTGGGATCTGAACGCCACAGGCATATATATATAAATGCAGGTTTTTTTTGTGCAGTAATAAAAAAATACTGTGTTGGATCAAATGTTTTGAGATCCAATGGTGGATATTCCTGTATATACAGCATTTATTGCATTGCTGCAGTGTGCATATTGTTTGCTGATTATTAAGGTCATGATGGTTGGTTGACGAATTGCTTCCAGTTGTGCATTACCTCATATGGCTATTGTTCTCTGGTGTAATCCTGGTTGGATAGTGGCGATGATAGCAGATAGCAGTGGACCAGATGGAAAGCTATGGCTGCTCCTGATGATGAATCTATGCCCAGTGGTCAACTGGAATCAATGTGTGCCTGTGCCATCTTGTTTTTGAATAACACGATGGTGATTCCTTCATTACTGTGATATGCAGGATTCTACAACATGTGGTGGATAGAGTTTATTCCAGTGGTGAATGTTGATGAATGTTTCATGGTTATTGGTTAGAGCGATTACCACGGTCACAATTGACGGCACTGGTGGATTCAGGCTCGATATTTTTAACGATGGTGATAATATTTAGAATTCAGATCATCAGGAGAAGCAATGGTTCAGTTGTGGCTGAAGCAATTTGGCTTCCCTTTATTTTTTTCCTAACAAAAATAGGTTGTCTACATGCCAAGGGTTTCTGCTACTAGCAGATAATTTCTTGAAACTAAAATGCCAAAGCCAATTATGGCCAAGGAATTGGATTCAGGGAAACTCTGATAAATTTGTGTGGCTAAAAACTGGAATCTGCGGAAGTGTCCCATAAGGGACTTTGATACCAATGTAATGAACAATAAGTCCATATAGTGAAAAATATCCAACACAAGAATAAAAAAGATACTCGAAAACTTGAAATCTACAAAGGATAAATTATATAACTGTTAAATGATTGAATAAAATGACAGATATAATGAGGCTTATGACTGTATGCTTTCTTTGTTAATCCTGTCACTTCTATCATGTGAAGAAATGCTATCCAGATATATGTTTTTTATTTTCAAATTTGTAAAAGATACTAACAATTTATTCTCTGCTGTAGGTACAACTGAAGCTTTTTTGCATGCAGTTGGGAATAATCAACAACTCTTATGGTCAAATGCTTCACTTGTTGTCTTCTCTGTTATTTATGTCTGCCTGAATGTTATACTTGTTAAGAGTGCTGGAGCTGTTGGACTTATCCTTGCAAACTCCATAAGTATCCTTCAGTGACAAGTTCCTTTGTTTAATGATTTATTTTTTGCTTCCCTTACTTTGACTTGATATTTTACACACAAAGTCATACTTGCATGCATGTCATGATAAGCTAAACCGCATTGCTTCTCTCGTTTCGAAGTTAATTGCAGATAGTTTTAAGATGTAGTAATTAAAGATCAGGGTATTTTGGATGTCGGTATACACTGGGTGCAACTCAATACTCAAATAATCTAAGATTTCATAGCCATAGTTTTGGCCATGCCAAGCATGCAGTGTGCATCTAAGAAGAATATAAATCTCATTCGTTTGAAGCTTATTCTGTCTACCTGTGCATTTACTGTCATTCTATGGCATTTTCATGTTTATCGATCCTACTTACTATATGCAGAGATGTTCATAGGTGGATTCCTTTTTACCTGAACAAAATCAGTTTCTAGTCCATATTATCGTTAGACTTAATTCTGAACAACAATTTGGATGATGGATGTTAATTGTATAAATTGCAATTACTTTTTTTAAAATTTTATGTTTCAGGTCACATTTAAAGCTTGAAAAAGTACTGCATGACATTCACCAACATAATCCTGATGAAGGCACTTTATGCTTTTTTTTTTAAATGCTTCCTTTAATTTGGGAATTTTCACAATAAAAGCGGTGTGTGTGGTATCCACCACAAGCTAATAAAGTGTTGGCTTTAAAAGGCCTTAAAAGCTATCTAAATTGCCTAGGAGCATGAGTCATATCAAAATTGCCACTTTGGCATACATCAACAGAACAACTGTCCTCAAGAAGCTACTTGGCAAGTTGGCATGAAAGTAAAATAAATATAAATTCCTGCCATCGAGGAACAAAACGAATTGATATCACATATCGAGGATAATCACATAGGTCTAGTATATGCTTTTGAACTGTATTGGAATTTAACTCTTTGTTAAAGATATGATGCTGCGGATCACATATTCTATAATATTCATTAAGATTTTCTTCAAGGTGAGCTTTCATTTCCTACCCCACTATAGCAGTTTAAGGCTTATCAATTTAATAGTGATAGATGATATTCAGTAGAGGAAAAGAACTGTTGGCAGACTGTTGATTTTTACTGACAATTAAGAGAAACTAGGGAGTAGGAGCAGAATGTGGGCTAGGTTGTTAACTATGATAATTTTAACATTTCTATGTGGTTGGACAGGACTCATCCTCCTTCAGTGTTCGACGTTGGTTGCCATCTTTCAAAGTTTTGGCAGTTTTCTGCATTTCAGGTGTTCTAACAAGAATTTCTGAAAGAAAATTGGTGGATCACGAACATTTCTTTTCTTCAGCAGCAGTTCATGTCAGCATGGGTTTTGCATGGTTTGCAGTGCTCTCTGCATTGATGTATCCTTTAATATGTGTACAGCAACGCATTTTTTATTGTTTGCCAATTTGCTTTGTTTCATTTACTCTGTACATTTCACATGCATTTGTTTCCTCAAGAACGTTGCAGGAAAGTGCACTCTTTATGCACAAGTAAAGACACATAGATAGGATAAGAAACAATTGTTCAAGTGAATTTGGGAATCATGCCTCCTAGTACATTTTATTAATTATACACAACTCAGGATTTCTGTTTAGTGTATGTGCATTCAAGTGGCCATTCAAGTGGCCTTTCCTTTCTCTGTTATTATTTGGAGACTTCCTTGACCATTTTTCTGGTTAAGATATCAATATGAGAGGGGGTTCATTCGCCAAATTATCGATCTCCGTAAATCTGAAGATATCCACATGGAATAGCTGATGACATTACATAGTTACGATTGATGTTGGGTTCAGTTTTTTAGGCTGCTCCGAATCCAACAATGTTAAGTGCTTACTGCATTCATGTTAATGTAATTGTTGGGTGCTGATAACGGTTGTGGGTGGCATGTCCTTCATTAAATTAATGGCCTATTTGAAATTCTATTCTAGACAAAAAAATGTCATACGGAGAGAATGGCATGTTTTTATGTAATTTGTTTCTTTTGTAGAGACTACAAATATTATTCATCACTAATATCTATGGTGTTCATGTAATTTTTTGTGTACTTATCAAATGTCACAGTAAACTGAAAAAAATTCTACTTGCATGTAGAATGATGTCTTTCTTTAGAGCCTTTCTTTATGCTACAGGGAATATATGCCTTTTATCTGTATTGTGAGTATCCTGCATGTGAACTATGGTGTTATGTAATTTTTCATGTGAACTGAAAATGTTTCTACTTGCAAATAGAGAAGGCTGTTTATTCTTTAGAGATTCCCTTTATGCTACTGGGAATATATGCCTTTATCAATAACGTGAGTATCCTGGCTGTGAATGATGATGTAAATATTTGGAATCTTCTTTCTTTCTTTTCTAAATGTTTTATACTTTCATTGAAGTTGTTGGGGTCATCAATTTGTTAGATCCCTGATGTGTCCCTGCATTAACCTTGCTCGTGTTGAATCACTACTTGGGATACTGGATGTAGGCACGATTCTGCCAAATTCCAAATAACATACTTGTTTTGGATTTTCATCTCTGGGTTTTATTGGCAAAACTATGAAACTGATATCTTTGCAAATCATAAATCAGAACAGAGATTGTAGTTGATCTGAAAAATAGCCAAATGATTGTCCAAAACAAATCAAAGATGACAGAAAATAATGGCTGTATATGAACAACATCCAATGAAATTTCAAACAGGGGATAACCAAAATAAATGCAGAGTTAGCACAGCACTATGAATCTCTGACACATTGCCATGTGTAGTACAGCCATACTAATACATGACACCTGCCACCAGGCAGTTGTAATTTTGTTTTAACCAGAAAAAAATATTTTCGTTTATATATAAAGCCCTCTTCCCATATAGCACCATCTACATCCATATCCACGTTCAGTGTCAAAAACAGGGCTTCATTTTAAACTTTTGCATCATACATGATAAAACCAGAGTAAAATATGTGTGTGTGTATGTCTACATAAAATTGATTGACTGATATGCAAGGGGTGATGAAAGAGACATACATGGAGAAAAATGGCAGTGCCAGGGTTGAAACATTAGGTTTGTATGATGATATGGTCACACAGACATGTCCAGACTCCAGATGAGTCTTCTATATAACACCACACCAGCATGGAACGCCAAAGGGCACTTTGTTTAGTGTGAGAAGAAAAGACTTGCTCCATTTATGGTACCCATTCTGAACCTGATGATCTTCCACAATGATTTCGGTAACCCATCCCTCGACATCTCTGCCTCTGTATCCACCTACCTTTTACACTAATCATGGCGTGTCATTCTTGAAATCTGCTCAGACTGACATACTGACCATCTTTCAACGATATTGGCTAGGGCCTGAGTTGGATAGAGTTCTGCAGAACCCTTCACACCCTGGGTAACCTGCCCAAACAACCACGTCACCTGAGACAAATCCTTGATCCTAGAGACCATGACAAAAGGAAAAACCAAGGAAATGCAAGCCAAAGTGTGCGAAACAATCAGTGGAAAAGATAAAAACTGTGATTGATCTGTGTTTGTTTAAAGACAAGGTTATTCTATACAAGGAACTAGCAGTCATGGGATGCTTGCATGGATGAAGGTTTAAAGAAACAGAACTACACAAATGTTTGAAACACACTTGGGAAATTTGATGGGTTATACACCAAATATCCATATGGGTGCTCAAGCATGCAACACCTTTAATTTTCAAATTGGTGGTAGACATGAATAAGATATTGATTGTTGATCGTTGGTTTTTGGTATTAATTTTAGGGCTAGATTGTTCTCTGCTGTAGATAATTGCAATTTTAAACTTTATCAACATTTTCAAATCTCATTCATTCCATATTATCATTATTAGCAATTGTATAGAGAGCACATTCACTTTAAGAATGTAGCAGAACTATAAGGAGCATTAGAAGAAAAGCATACACCATAGAGACACCAGGATTTATGGTTAGAGACCAGGGAAAAACCTTACAAGAGGGAAAACCCAAAAATCAAATTTTCTTCTTCTATTAGATATTCATCAAATGTTTAGCTGAGATACAAAGTACAATAAGAATGAGACAAATGTCTTTCATCATCAATCACATTAGACCTCATAGGGCCAACCTGGGATCATACAGGGTCCTCACAAGTCAATCAAAGAAGCATTCTCAAGACCTCTGATAGGGCTGCCTCCTAATTATGGTAGGTAGCATAGATCTCTGTCTCAAGTAGCATACAATTACTGCCATAGGAGCACATACCACTGTTATGTGTCATTGTCAAATATCACTGTCATAAGTATAAATAGTGCTGCCCAAACATCACTATCATATGTGCCAATAGCGCTGCCCAAACATCATTGTCATCACTGTCATATGTGCAAATAGCACAGCCCAAACATCACTGTCACTAACACTGAAGATTTTCCAAACATCACGGTCATACATGACCGGAATCACTGCCATACATTATTGTCAAGAATCTCTGCTATACTTCACTGCCATACATCACATGAATCACTGCCAGACAAGAAAAAATACCTCTGCCATATATAAATGCAGAAGTCCTAGGGCACAATATACTGCCCTATGTTACTTGGGAGCGGAAGCGGGGAGCGGGAGCAGGAGCGACCATTTTCAGAAGCTCCCGGTTTGGGAGCGAATCCGGGAGCGATTTTTTAAAAAATATATATTTTTTATATTTTTTAATTTTTGATACATATATGTCAACAAAAACATGTAGAATGATGAATTAGACATAAAAAAACATAAAAAAACATAGATTGATCATTGAACCATATCACATCAATCATCTAAAAATTATAATCGTCATCAACCATGTCCACAAGATAGTAAAATACATATTACAACTGCAACATATTGAGTCTCATGAATCATGATTCATCAAATTCAATCTTAAAGTTTCAACTTCAAGTTTTCAAAATTGAAATTTCAATAGCATTTATCATCATTGATCACCAAAGTTGTACTTGTAAGCTAAGTTTAACCATTACAAGAAGTAATATCTTAGATATTTCTAAGTCCTAACTTCTAACTATTAACATGATATGAAAGTTATAAATTTATAAAATGAAACATGAATAATGAAATGAAATGAAACAACTTAAGTCTTTCACGAAGCATCATATTCATAATTCACAATCATTACCAATGAGTTATAATTGCCAAGGCCCAACTTCAAACTTCAAATTTTCATTGTCACAGTGATATATTGTTTACAAAAAAATATCATTATGATATGAAAGAGTCAAGAGTCAAGAGTCAAGGACTCAAAACTCAACAGTTATGAAAACTAAAGTCCAATAGAAACTAAAAAAGACAAGTAAACTATAAATCTACATGTGGCCCTTGCCACGAGAGTCTCCAGGAGTATAAGCAGGTCGTGGTGGTCTTCTAGGAGTCTCCCGCACAGATCGACGACCAGAACTAGAACCTCCACGTGAGGGTGTAGATGGAGGTGGCGACAACAAAGGAACAAGACTCGGACCTCGAGCATTGCTACTGGATGGTGGAGGTGGAGGTGGCATGGTTGTTGCAGCTGCTTCATCTTCATCCCTTACAAGTTCCTCTTTCAGTTCTTCAAGATGTACAATGCCATCCTCCAAATTTTCATCCTCTGGGTGATTGTCCCAAATTTTATATGTGGGATCCTCATAAGCCCGATCACAGTAATGACTCAACAACCTCAAGTTGTAGTGCACATAAACCAAGCTTTCTGCTCGATTTTCATTGAGTCTGTTCCTTTTCACATTGTGTATGTAGCTGTAGGTGCTCCA
>APFE030561967.1:54115-124193 GCA_000404065.3 Pinus taeda
CAAGGACTCAAAACTCAACAGTTATGAAAACTAAAGTCCAATAGAAACTAAAAAAGACAAGTACACTGTAAATGATAAATCTACATGTGGCCCTTGCCACGAGAGTCTCCAGGAGTATAAGTAGGTCGTGTTGGTCTTCTCGGAGTCTCCCGCACACACTGACGACCAGAACTAGAACCTCCACGTGAGGGTGTAGATGGAGGTGGCGACAGCAAAGGAACAAGACTCGGACTTCAAGCATTGCTACTGGATGGTGGAGGTGGAGGTGGAGGTGGAGGTGGCATGGAAGCATCATCTTCATCCCTTACAAGTTCCTTTTTCAGTTCTTCAATATGTACAATGCCATCCTCCAAATTGTCATCCTCTGGGTGATTGTCCCAAATTTTATATGTGGGATCCTCATGAGCCCGATCACAGTAATGACTCAACAACCTCAAGTTGTAGTGCACATAAACCAAGCTTTCTGCTCGGTTTTCATTGAGTCTGTTCCTTTTCACATTGTGTATGTAGCTGTAGGTGCTCCAACACCTCTCTGCAGAAGAAGTATTTACAACCTGTGAAAGAACTTTTTTTGCCAATTTTGGCAAAAGTCCCTGCCCGCCATATGTTTCCCACCATGTGAGAGTATCAAATCTATCTCTATCGTCCATTGCATGGAAGTTACCATACAAACCAGTGCCACTGAAGTATCTGCCTATTTCAAGGCGCACAGCTGCACATTCCTCCCTGTCAGGTACCAATTTTTCTAATGCTTCCAGATATCCTCTAGTTACCTCTGGATCTAAATGGGGTTTGGTCCTAACCCCACCCCCTGCTGCAGGTTGGCCCAACCAAGACGTAGAGTAGTATTTTGGCGTAAGGATATACGCCAAGCAAAGTAGTGGAAGATTAAGTCTATTCCACCGTTCACACACACAATCGTGAATCAGTTTGTACAAGTCGGGATCTCTGTTATGAACAATATCTTTTATTTGCCCCAACATGGTGTCTATCTGCTCATACACCTCGCCAATCACTGGTTTGTCTGTATCTGCAAACCGAATCATGTGATAAATGGGCTTGGTGAAATCCAAAACTTGCCTCACACTTGTCCAAAATTGACCATCAAGAGCAGCCTCCTCCACCATTTCAAAACCTCCCCTGTCAGCTGCATTTGTAGCCCTTTCCTTCAATACCTGCCAATGTGGACTTGATACCATGCTAGCCATTGACTCTCTTACCTTCAAAAGGCGCTTGAAGGTGAGGTAATAGCTACCAAATCTCGTCTTCTCAATCTTCAACAACTCCAATCTCGAGTGACTGCGAAAAAGGCCATGGGTATTGCTATGATTTGTAATAACATTTATCATTTTTTTGCCTTTCTTGTACAAATCACCAATCCATTGGTATTGTTCATTTTTGTTCTTGACAATATCATGCAACAGAAGGTTCAATGTGTGAACCAAACATCCAGACCAAAATATATTGGGGTATTTATCCTCAATAATTCCTCCCGCTGCCCTACAATTAGCAGCATTATCAGTGATGACTTGGATGACATTGTATGGCCCAATACGGTCAATTGTTTCAAGTAATGCTTCTGCAATGTTGATGGCGGTCTTGAACTTGTCTGAGTAATCATGTGCAGTTAGAAAGATTGGACCATTAACAGACACAGCAAGAACACTTATCAATGGCTTGCCTTTTACATTTGTCCATCCATCAGATACGATGGACACCCCATGCTCAGTCCAAGCACTTGTCATTCTATTCAAAGAATGTGATATTTTTGCTTTTTCATTATCAAGGCCAACGGTTCTTGCCTTGTCATACCCAGGGCTCTTGTATCCTTTAGGGGCATCATTTATGGCCGAAACCATTTCGTGCCAATAAGGTGAGCGAAGAACGTTGAATGGTATCCCACATGCATAGAGAAACCTGTAAACCTTTGAATCCACATCATTCCTACACCCCTCATCAAGGAAATCTGATATGGTTTTACGCCTTAAAGATGATGACCATGTGCCTCCATATCCACTGTCTTGGGAGGATGCTGAAGGAGTTCTTTGTGATTGTGAGCTTGGTTCAAAGAAACCCATTGATTTTTTTGAGTTGTATTGGGCTTCCTCCTCCTCCCTTATGTATTTGGCTCTATCCGCTGTTGACACCACTACACAAGTTTTGATTCCTATTTGTTTGTCTCCATCCCATGGCCTTTTCTCGCAGAGGTGTCTTCTAGCACGGGTGTATGAACCTGTGTAATCAGTGTTGCAATGGGGGCAATGAAATTTAGTGGTTCCACCCCCTCTCCCTGTTTCAGCCCTGTGAACATATTTCCACAATGGGGTTTGGCCTTGTTTAGTTTTTTGAGTGTCCTGTTCACCCTCCTCCAGCTCCTCCTCACCGGGGTTTTCACCCATTTGACTTTCTCCAGCTTCTTCATCCCCCTCTTCAGTTTGGCCCCTCCGTTTCCTACTCTCCAGCACCATAATAACCATAAAAGGGACCAGGAAGAGGAAAATGCCCAGAAATATGGTGAGGTCCATGGTGTTTGATGTTTGTAGGGTTTTCATTTATTGGGATTAATTAACTTAATTTATTAATTTAATTGCAATTCATCATTTTAATACTCAATAAACTAAATTAAATTCCCTAAATTACTACCTAACTAAATTGAACTAGCTAGATTAGCTAAATTGTTAAGTTACTTACCTCTGCAGGCTTGCTCCTCGCTCCTTGCTCCTCGCTCCTCGCTCTTCAGCAATTGCTCCTTGCTCCAAACTCTTGCTCTTCAAGCTCCTCAACTACTTCAAACATTCACAATGAAATGATTTTATGCCCAAAGGGCCTTTTAAAACAATTTTTTTTATTATAAAATTTTAGTTTTTTTCGGGTCCGCGGAATTTTTTTCCGCCGACCCGCTCCCGGCCAGCTTAAAATCGCTCCCGGAGCGATTTTTTAAAGCCCGGGAGCGATCGGGAGCGATCGCTCCCCGATTGCTCCCGGGCTTTAAAAATCGCTCCGGCGGCTCGGAATTGACAGAGCGACGCTCCTAATGCGCTCCGAAATGGCAAGGGAGCGGAATATTTTTATTTTTTAATTTTATTTTTTTTAATTTTACATTTATTAATTTTTTTTAATTTTATTTAATATTTTTTTTTAGGAATCGCGCTCCCGAGGCGCTCCGGAGCCGCTCCCGCCCGGAGCGCGCTTCGGGAGCGGGTTCGATGGGGTGGGGGGGCGCTCCCCCGCAACTATATGATACTGCCCACATAATTTCCCTTTATGCCCTTCAGATTAGGGCTTTTCAACAGCTCTTAACACTGATCACAAACTGCCATATACACTATTCAACCAGGACTTAATCCATTATGCAAAACGCTAAACACGGAAAGGACAACTTACTTCTGCTTGGAAGACTAATTTTCTGCCTTCAAATACTTTGGTCCTAAGCACATATGTCTGAGATCTCCAGCCCTGGTTAGGGCTTTTTGTGATACCCACGCCTGCCCTAGAAAAGGGCCTAAACTCCTTCATAATACTTCAATCAAGTCCTGGATCTCTGCGATAATGTTTTAGGATAATGTGGCCTCCTTTCATTGTGGTTTTAGATCAACCCAAAACTAGGGCTCAACCCACCTGCAATTGACACAGGTTTTTTGGACTGATACACCTCCAAAACATACATGGATTATGCCCAGAATTGTTTCTCAAATTCGGCCCGATCATAGGTCTGTTTCCAAGGAAGATTTCTATCTGTTTAGGGCTCGGCCTTCTTGTAATACTTTGACACTGTTCTTACGAAAAACACATCAGAAAGCTGTGCACAGAACTATCCCTCTTTTCCTAAATGATTGCAGCTATCACAACCCTGCCATGCACACTGCCTCATGAAACATATGTGAGCTACCTCAGAGATATGTAAGAGCTGCCTCAAAGAGAAAATATGTGAGATCTTACTTGGCTTTAAGGAGGAGCGAATAGGGCCTTTATATAGTTATTCCTCCATGTGAAGGGTCATCACCATTGGTGTAGCCCAACTTGAATGTTACGAGGCCGACTTGTAATTTTGGAGGGAAAACATAAATTCAAATCGCTAATAAATGCCTTGATATTGAAGCCGGCATAGATGCTTGTCCAAATAATTGTCACATCAATTAATATTGAGAGGAGTGCAAAATAATAATATCCTTTGTTCAAATTAAATTGTCTTTTGGGGCAAGATGGATTTTCCTTGGGGTAATTGAGTTTCACTTGGGGAATTTCATCCCATAGCTACCCCAAATTTCAACACTCTCTCTCTGCTAGGGAGGAATTTTTGGATGCACCATGTGTCTCATCTCATATGTAAATGTCTCGACATAAGTGAAGCTCATCTTATCTCATCTCATCTCATCTCATAGAAGAAGAATAATCCTCAACCAATGGTAGGGGAGATCGATTTAACACAACCAAGTCCATGGCAGTGATATTTGACCTTGGTAAACGTCACACACACCCTACTGGTCTCCAGGTCAAGCTCCATGACCTCATCTCAGTTGAACAATGTTGACTCGATCCATAGAAAAAGAGGAATGATCCACACCGACAAGAGGGGAGATCAATTTACCACAACCAAGTCCATGGCAGTGATAAATGACTTTGGTAAAGATCACACACCTTATGTCAACTAATTGATCCTCACCCTACTTGATCCTTAACGACCAAGTGGTAGAACACTTGCATCCAACACTTAGCGGAGATCAATTTACCATAACCAAGTCCATGCTAGGCACGCCCACCATCAGGTAAAGATCATACATACCTAATTCTCCTCTCCCATGTGGCAAAGATGGGAGGCAATCCCAACAAGGTTCACTGAGTCCACGACCCCTTTATAAGGGTGACTTGTGGGTAGAATGGAAACTGGGGCATGTACTCAACCAAGTCCATGGCTTTAAGGAGTACCCTTACACCTAGGAGCTCTTTAGCTCTTCTCCCCTCACCAAGTCCATGGCTAGTCAAAACACTGGAAGCCTGAGCATATTTTAGTGTTCTTGATCAATAGTCTTCCCTCACGGGGAGAGACACGTTTTCCTGCACTCAAGTTACTCACTGAAGAGTATGAACTTTGCTCTCAGTGAAGGCTTGGTGAGAATGTTTGCAATATACTCATCTGGTGCAGCTTCACTGCTTCAGCTATGCAATTAGTCAATGTCAGAGCCTATTGCTCCCTTTGTGCTAGAGCCTCACCGCGCCCTTTGTGTTAGAGTCTCATTGCTTCAAAAGTGTCATCATGACAATCCTATGGATAGCTTTTAAAGCCATACTACTCTCAATATGATCAACCACTATAGGACGGGGTGTAATGGAAGTTTGTTACCTACTCATCCAGAAAATCAAAACAAGACCCATACTGAAGCAACATCTCCATGTGTTTTCCCTATTTGCAACGCTCCTAGTTCACTTGGCATTGACATATCTCTATAATCATAACACTATCTCAATCCATCACTGATTGTATCATATAGGTATCTCAATACCATCTTTGCAACATCCCAATATATATGTTCAGACATCTGGCTTGAGGTACATGTTGTAAAGCAAGGATGCATTTCGTTGCCTGCTCATTGTGGGGTCCATCATATCTGAATCTGAAGAGGAGTCTATCAACTGCTTCAGTGTAATACATCATGCCAAGTCTTTGACCACATATTTCGCTTAACAAGGAAGTCCTCATCATTTATTTGTTACAGTTCCAGTTAGGGCTAAGAGGTCAATTCCCTCTGGCGTTGAACGATGAGATGATCTAATCCCGTCAGAATAAATTATTAGCATATAAAATCAAATATCAAAGACATACCTTCCACCTTGAAGAGAGGTTGGTGTCCGCATCACATTTTCATCATTCCAGGTATACCAAGCCTAGAGGACTTCAATCCACAATCATGAGTCTCCTACTCATGCACCTCAAAGTCATGAGGTAGTCCCAAGTATGGCTCTTGTTTAACTACATCATGGAGGAAGTCAACTATAGATACATATGATAATAGTGCATCTGGCAATGGGTGCTAGGATCTCATCTGTCGAAAAGTAAGGAAACTACGGGATGAATTATGATTTGGTCAAAAGGAATTATAATAAAAAGAGGGTTTGAAAATAACTAGCTTGTCAAATTTGAATTTCAATTCCCTCCAAGAAGTTTCATGTTGGACATCAAGCCGGCCTGCCCTAGAAGTCTCACCCATTATCTTATATATTCATCTATAAATATTCATCATGACCCCTCCATCAATCATCATAAGATAATCTATCTAAGGTTCGCTCTTTTGTTTCAAGGCTTAGTTCACTTCTGCTCTTCGGGTGATATAGTTTGCATTGCAACTCTTTACGTCATAAAATCTCACTTAATGTAATTAGTCTCGCACAACTCTCACATCAGTAATGCTTTCGCTCATGGTATACTATTGCTCTCTCACATGGCATATAATTTAGCTTGACGAATGACTCAGTCTCTTGCTTTTGGCACATATGGCACAGTGATGGCATAGTTTCTCATTTATGGCAACAAGATCTCAAAGATGGCTTAGATATGGCACGTGTTGTATTTTTTTGGATCATTGTATGGGCATAATTACATTATGTGTAACCGTGAAATCGTTTTTAACAATGTTGCCTTCACATCATTCAATATGAGTTTACCATTACAAAGTGATGTTGGTTACAATAGTTTGCTATTACATAGTGTATTATGGCCAGGGTTTCGATGGCTCGGTATTATGAACAAGGTTTTAGATGGCTCAATATTATGGACGACATCTCGATGGCTTAGTGGTATGGATAGGGTCCTGCTACTCTTGACATATGAGGTAGTTCTACAGTGCGTTGTGTTATTTATGGTCTCTATATGCCCTGCAATGTATGACTCATTAGAGTGGTATGTGTTGTCGCTCGAATTGTACATGCACTGGGATAACCGCTTAGGGCGGGGCCTGTCACTCTGAACCCCACCCACTCCGTTCGAGCTATCTCCCAACAAAATGCTATGGGGGGTAGTCCTTATGAAAATGAGGTGGAGGAAAACAAGTTGGGAACCAACTTGTTCGAGAGACAAAGTTGAGTGGTCTAACTGCTTGGTAGAATTTACAAGATTAAGGATTTGATTAGATTTAATATTGAGACCAGTGCCAGATGGAGTCAAAACTTCTTGCTTATTAGAAATTATAGCCAAGCAACCAAATGGACAACTGTTGCTTATATGATAAACTAACCTATATGAAGATGCCACTGCGAAGAATTAGGTGTGATGCAAGAATCTTGGTTAATTTTAGATTAAATGCCTAATCTAAGTTGAACCTTTCCCTTAACTGTTTTGAGAAACAACCTTCAGAGTAGGTTGTAAGATGGAAGCAAATAGAAAGGAGACAATGGCTTGATTAACGATACCTCCCCCCTGTGTTCTAACTACCCAGTGCCTCCATCACTACAGAGACTGTGGCTCTGACGACTACAAGGTCAATGTGTTAACTACTAAGAAGGGTTGAATCCCTCAAGCTAGATGAGAGAGGGTTGTCCTAGGAGTCTATCAACCAAACTTATGCTTGGAGGTAAGTTATTAAGTGCAAAACTAAGACTAGAATGCTTATGGAATGATTATGAGGGCAGTCACTTCAGTTAAGATTGTTCAAGTGTTTAAGTACTTAGGTTATGATTAATCTTTATGACAATAATACTTAACAACGATTGTAAGACAATCTTAAAACAAGACAAGTGCTTAAGGATACAAGTGCTAATAAGAAATGAATCCACAAGATACTTCAACCAATGATATAAGTAAAAGAACTTAAGAGTACTTGTCACAAGATGCCAATAATTATTCAAGATGTTCTTATGCCAATATCACAATTCCAATTAGATGTTAAGTGCTCAAAATTAATATTAAGGGAAGTTATGATTAGAGTGTTTTTAGTGAGTGAACTTATTAGATGCGAATATTGAACTTTATAGCATATAAACTCACAAGGAAAGCACAATGTTAGCCACTTCCACAATATTAATGCTAGGGACAAGTAACAATAGAATGTACCAATATGGAAGCACTTATGCAATTTATGTTCCAATGATCACTTAATAAGAAACAAGTGAATGATATGACAACAATAAGAGACTTATAATAGCAGTAAGGAAATCACGTTAAACCCAAGAGATGACAAGCCTTGAACAACTAGATTTGATCACCAAAGTGCCCAACAACTTGCCAAAGTGAAACAATGAAGTTTAACTCACTTGAAATGCAATTTTCAGAATTAGATCAGATGTAATATATCTTGTTACAACAGTAAACAAATAAGCAAATCAATGAGTTAGTGATGCTATAACAAGTGTGAAATATGCCTAAAATTAGGAAAAAATTGCCAAAATAAAAAAAAAAGGAAGTTTTTGAGCCTTTCTAGGTGAATTATTAAGGAAATTATAGATATGATTTAGTGTTTTATGCAGAAAATTCCAGCATGCAAAATTTTAGATCTGGGCTAGATCCTTGATGCGCAAGTGGCCAAATCTTAGGAAAATTTAGATTTTGCAATTTAAGATTGTTTTGACCAACTTAATGTGACTTGGGGCTTATGTATCACTGTTATAATGATGAAATTACAAGAGTTGCAAAACAATGAGAAAACTAGGGCTTAGAGAGCAAACCCTAGGCCCAAGGCCTTGAAGATCCCTTAGCCCAAATTTGTTGAAACTTTAGGACGGGTTTGCCACTTGAAAACATATTTTTTTGAGGCCAAAAAACCTATAAAACCACCAAGTATTCAGTCCAAAAAATTTAGATATGGATTTATGGCAAACTAGGGCCAAAGAGGACCAATGTTAGGCCCAGTAGGGCTAGCATTGAGGGAAGAAGGGGCCAGTAGGCCAAAGAGATGCTAGAGGGAGAAGGAGAAGGTCGAAAAAGGCTAACGCTGGAGGGAGAAGGCCCTCAAGGGTTAGATGCTGAGGCTTAGAGGGTACTTTAGGGCCCTAAGAGGCTATGAATAGCCTTTGAGGCAGCCATTTGGGGCAAAAGAGGGCAACCAAGACCTCTTAGGCCTACGACTAGGCCTTTCAAGGACTAAAGACCCTAATGCAGGGCCTAGAAAGGGAGGTCGAGGCCCCTAGAGGGTACAATACGACTTGCCCTAAAAAGGGCTGACATGAAGACGTAGAGGGTTGGAAGGCCGACGCAAGATAACATGAGGAAGATGCTGGCCCTAGGAGGGCTGGATATGGGCCCGGGAGGCCAGAAACTCGAAACCCCATCTTCTGAAAATTTTATTTGCTTCATATTTGAATTTTGTTGGAAATTTTCTGATGGCTGGCTCGCAAAAAATTCTAGAGACAAGACCTTACGCTCAAGGGCCTAGATATAGCTCTATTCTAGCTTCTTCTCTTGATTTCACTTGCACAAATAGATTCACAAACACTCAAAATTACAAATATATACAAAATCTCGAAACCCCAAAATCCCAATCAACAAAAAAAATTTACAATTTTTTTTACAAATATACAAAAGTTTTAAAATATGTTTTTGAGAAAAATTTTATGGAACTTTTTTCTTTGATAAATGGCTAAAAATACTTTCGAAACACAATGCACACTATAGCCTTAGCGAAGTTTTAATTAATCACATAAATATTTGGGATCCAAACAAAGTTGGTTCATGCCCACAATTTGTAAACTTGGAGACCAATGATTGAGGTACCTACAAACACTATGTATATATTTGAAGAAAATATGTTAATCATGTTGATCTTGAGTAGCATCAGATGTGATCTAGCTCCAAAATTTGGTGGAGGGGATAGAATACATGAGATCTCTAAGACCTAGAAATCATTTGGAGAAACTCCACCCGAATGATGAGTTATTAAAATAATTAATATTTTTAATGGGGTTCCTATGTCTAAACTTAGGAAAATAAAAATATTAATGGGTATTAATAAGAGAATGGGTTAGAAGCTTCTAAGAGACGAGGATCAAGTCTATTTTAATCTTAGCCATTGATTAGGGACTTAATCTCGGTTGTTGATTCATTAACATGAAAAGTATAAGAGAAGACTTGATGGTCAATTGGAGACACATAGGGCAAATACTCAGTTACTCGAGGGAATTCGATTCTCAAGGAGAAGGAATTTGATTTCAGAGGGAGAGTTGTAGGGTGAAGGAAGAGGAGGGCGTCATTATCAGTCAGAGGTAGAGGAATAGGTGACACAGAGTAGAAACACTGAGGGAAATCAGAGAGAGCGCAAAAAAGGGATGCAATCCTCATGCAGGCCTCACGCAGAAGTGATGCAGGGGTGATGCAATGAAGGTTGAAAGGTCTTCGGGGTGTCAAAATTTCTCCAGAGCTAAGGGAGAAATTGTCTCAGGTGTTTCTCTCAGATGTGTCTCTATATTTTGTAAAATCATTCCTTGTAAAGAGATTATTGTTGAACAATAATAAATTAACCCTCATCTACTGCACTAGTTTTCCCGCATTGGGTTTTTTTGGGGACAATTGTCCAAAACAACTGTGTTGATGTGATTGATTCTTGTGCTTGTATATCACTGTTATTTTCTCATGCTATTATGTGACAATTGTAGTTGAATTTATTGTGATGTTTATTGAAGGGTTTTATAAATAACTTATTTAAGTAGGAGAAATAAATCAGTTACTGCAGCAAAATTTCGTGTTAGAAATTTTCACATGGTATTAGAGGTGAGATCAGGCAACAGGATTAGAGAATCTGCTATGAGTAAGGAGCATAATGTTGGCACAGCAACTCAAAAGGACTCACACAGTTCTCCAAGGAAAGGAGAAAGCATGAAGAACATGGATCACGATTATTCTATGTTAGCTTCCAGATTGGAAGAAGAAGTCACTTGCTTAGCAAGTTCTGCCTCCTCTGAGGTTTGGTATGTAGATAGTGGAGCTTCTGTGCACATGATAGGAATACTAGAATGATTTTCAAAAAATCAGGAAGAACAAAGGAACTTCCAAATCACCATGGGAAATAAGTCAAAATGTACCCCCATAGGAAGAGGTACTGTAGTCTTTCAAACTGAAGTAGGGGATCAACTTCAAGCAACCAATGTGTTGCATGTGCCAGAATTGGGGATGAACTTATTCTCTGTATCTTAGCTACAAAAGAAGGGCTATGATGTTTTCTTCATTGGGAAGAAGGTATATGTCAAACACCCAAGTTGGAAAAAGAAGGCTCAAATTGGAGTCAAAAGTAACAGGCTGTATAAGTTACAACTGGAATCTCCAACGACATTAATAGGAAGCAGTGGGGAAAAAGATTTGAATGAACTATGGCACAGGAGGATGGGATACTTACACCATGGGTCTCTAAGAATTCTTGGAAAAACCGTCATAGGAGTTCCAAAGTCAAGTACCTAATGAGACGATGTATGTAGAGGGTGCACACTAGACAAGTACACTAAAGAAAATTATTCTAGGAGTAAAAATAGGGCTAAGAGTGTTCTGGGATTGATACACTCAGATATCTGTGGACCCATGTCCACAAAACCTCTTAGTGGTGCCGAATACTTCGTCACCTTCATTGATGACCATTCCAGAAAGACTTGGATCTACTTTCTAAAAACCAAGGATGAGGTTTTTGGTTGATTCAAAGAGTTCAAGGCTCTAGTTGAGAATCTGACAGGAAAGAAGATAAAAGTGTTGCACTCAGACAATGGTAGAGAATACATTGACAAGGACTTCATTGATTTTTGCGCAAGGGAAGGCATCAGAAGAGAATGGACAACTCCCTATAATCCATAGCAGAGTAGAGTAGAAGAAAGAAAGAACATGACTATTGTTGAAGCAGCCATGGCAATGTTGTATGATTAGGATATGCCCAAATTCCTATGGGAAAAAGCATGCAACACGACAATTTATGTCCAGAACAGGACTCCTCATAGGGCATGAGGTAATATTACTTTGGAGAGTGTCTTCGCGGGTAAAAAGCTTGAGGTGAGTCATTTCAGGATATTTGGAAGTTTGGCATAGTGCTATGTACCTGAAGAAAAGAGGAAGAATTTGGATCAAACTGTGGAAAAATGATAATCTTGTGGGATATAGAGAGAATGCTAAGGCATATAGAGTCTTCCGGGGAATAGGAAGATCCTAATTCGACGGGATGTAAAGTTCATGGAGGACAGAGCTTTTAGGAAATCCCGAGAAATGCCTTCCAAAGAGCAGCCAATGGATAATCCATTGGTCCAGCCACTTTGACCAGCAGAAACCAATGCCAATATTTCTCCTAAAAATAAAACTCCATAGGTATTGCAATAGGTGGAGTCTCAGGAAGAGGAGGAGGAATTAGATATACCCACTACTAGAGGAAGAACAAGCCGGGAACTTCGACATATACTCGGGATGTAGAGGATTTCATTAGTGCGCCCAGGAATGAGAAAATGAAGCCCAGACAACTTGACAAATACCAAGCATTGGTGGCTTAGGTTGGAGAACCCTCTAGTTTTTAGGAGGTCGTTCAACATCAAGTATGGGTAGATGCTATGGTGGAGGAATACAATTCCATAATGGTCAATGATGTCTGGGAAGTGATACCTAAGCTTCAGGATAGGTCAGTTGTAGATTCAAGATGGATCTAGAAAGTCAAATGTGCTGCAGATGGTAGTGTGGAAAAATACAAAGCCAGGTTTGTGGCTAAGGGGCATGCTCAGAAGGAAGGGATAGACTATGAAGAAACCTTCGCCCCACTGGCTATGTATACTTCTATTAGATCCGTGATATCCCTTGCGGCACAGATGGGGTGGGAGATTCACCAGATGGACGTCAAGTCTGCGTTATTGAATGGGGTGTTAGAAGAAGAAGTATACATTGAACAACCAGAGGGTCTTGAGACACATGACAAGAAATATCATGTATGTAGGTTGAAGAAAGCCTTGTATGGGCTTAAATAGGTGCCTAGAGCATTGTATAGTCAAATTGATGGTTCCTTGCAGAAGATGGGATTCGTCAACAGTGATGCAGATCCTAACCTCTACTATCTGGTTGTAGAGAATGAGCCTCTAATCCTGGTGTTATATGTGGATGATCTTTTCTTGACAGGCTCATCCAGGCTCATCAAAGTTTGCAAGGAAAACCTAGCTATAGAATTGGACATGAAGGATTTGGGATGGATGCATTATTTCCCGGGGTTGGAATTTTGGCAGCAGAAGGGTGGATTTTCCTTGGACATAGGAGATACACTATAGATATTTTGAAAAGGTTCAAAATGCAGGACTGTAGACCTATGGCTACTCCAATGATTACCAACTGGAAGAAGATTGATGCATCCGAAGATAAAGAAGTCGATCCCACCTTGTACAAGCAACTCATAGAGTCCTTGATGTATCTGGTCAATACCAAGCTAGACATTTGTTACGCTGTCAACACCCTCAGTCAGTTCATGGTGGAACCAAAGAGGGTGCACTAGGTAGCAACAAAGCATGTTCTCAGATATATACGAGGAACAATCAAGCATGGTCTAATGTACACCCAAGGCAATGACATCAGGCTAAGTGGGTTCACTGACGCAGATTGGGCTGGAAGTTTAATAGATCGGAAAAGTACCTATGGGTGTTGTTTCAACATTGGATCATGAATGACCTCTTGGTGTAGTAGGAAACATAAATCCATATCTCTGAGCGCCGCTGAAGCTAAATATATGGTAGCTAGCACAACTTCGTGTGAAGCCATGTGGCTTAGGAAAGTGCTTGTGAATCTATTCAGGAGAAGGATGGAAGCGACCAATATTTTATGTGATAATTAGAGTTGCATCAAGCTCTCTGAGAATCCAATTTTTCATGATCGGTTGAAGCACATTGACATCAAGTGTCACTTTATTAGAGACTGTCCAATGAGGGGAAGTACAGTTGAGGTACACCCTAACAGGAGAACATGTGGCAAACATTCTCACCAAGGCTCTAGGAAGAACAAAGTTTGTTTATTTCAGGGAGAAGATGGGGATGGTTAAGAATCCGTTTTCGTAGAAGAGTATAGAGAGTTGCAACAGTTAGCAGTTGCAATGCTATGGGCAGCATGATGCAACATATTTAGAGAGAGTTGCAATATAGATGTAGCAGTGAAAGTTGCAGCGTCATGGGAATTAGTACAGATCACAACAACGCAGTAGATGAGGGGTAGTAGGCCGAGCATCAACAATGCAGAGGACCGATGTCGTGGATTAGTGTGATGCTTATATTGGGAAGCATTGCTAGAGCACATTCCTCGCTAAGAGGGAATGTTGATTTTGGGTAGCATTGGATGTGATCTAGCTCCAAAATTTTGTGAAAGAGATAGAATACATGATATCTCCAAGACCCATAAATCGTTTGGAGAAATTCCACCCAGATGATGAGTTATTAAAATAATTAATATTTTTAATGGGGTTCCTAAGTCTAAACTTAGGAAAATAAAAATATTAATGGGTATTAATAAGGATATGGGTGAGAAGCTTCTAAGAGACGAGGATCAAGTCTATTTTAATCTTAGCCATTGATTAAAGACTTAATCTTGACCGTTGATTCATCAATAGTAAAAGTATAAGAGAAGACTTGAGAGTCATTTGGAGACACACCGGGCAAATACTCGGTAACCTGAGGGAATTCGATTCTCAAGGAAAAGGAGTTCAGTTTCAGAGGGAGAGTGCAGGGTGAAGGAAGAAGAGGGCGTCAACATTAGTCAGAGACAGAGGAGGAGGTGATGCAGAGCATGAGAGGGACAACGTAGAGGGAGATCAAAGAAACAACGCAGTGCTCACGCAGGCCTCATGTAGAAGTGACGTAGAGGTGGCAGGACTCACATACAAGTGACGTAGGGGTGACGCAGTGAAGGTTGAAGGGTATCCGGGGTGTCAGAATTTTTCCAGGGCTAAGGGAGAAATTGTCTTAGGTGTTTCTCTTAGATGTGTCTCTATATTCTTTAAAATCTTTCTTGTAAAGAGATTGTTTCTAAAGAATAATAAATAAATCCTCATCTGCTGCACCAGTTTTCCCAACATTGGGTTTTTCCGGGGACAATTGTCCAAAACAACTGTGTTGATGTGATTGATTCTTGTGCTTGTATATCACTTTAATTTTCTCTATGCTATTATGTGACAACTGCAGTAGAATTCATTTTGATGTTTACTAAAGTGTTTTGTAAATAACATATTTAAGTAGGAGAAATAAATCAATTACAACAATAGAATTCCATGTTAGAAATTTTCACAAATCATATGGCGAATCAAATCATCTAAGATTACCCCAAAACTATCAATAGAATGACTTTATCCCCATTTAATGAAAAACAAATTTTTATTATTTACCACAAAGTATTTATTATGATAGAAATAAAAGTTCCCAGCGGGACAATATTGTTACACCAATGCTTCAACAACAATTTCTTAGTAAGAAATCAAGTGGCTAGAGAATCAAATGACTCTCTAATTTATAGATAAATCCTCCAAGTGGAAAATAACAACTAGTTGGCTTGATCCTTGTCAAAATAATCTTGGTCATCGAAAAATATTTGATGATATTTTAATCTTAGCCGTTGAATTTTTATTTTTGAGGAATTTTCAGATTTATCATTTAATTCCATTTTTATTAGTTCAAAATTAATTATTTTGAGCTAATTTCCCAAAAAATTTGACTTTGAGTTAACCACCAAGGTCTAAGAGTCCAATTTTTCTTGAAATATCTAATATTTCCTTAGTGAAGAACCTCCAAAAATTAATTCTTTTGATACCCATGAATTTTCCACTTATTTTCTTAAGATCTTTTAATTTGACTATAGTTAATTAATTTTCTCGCTTAGGATTTAATTATTTTTTCCAAAAAATCAATTAATTAACACTTGAGGGGATTTAATGTTTTTTCCTCCCTCTAATATTTTAACAATGGTGTCTAAGTATGAGGGACAACACATTAAATTTTTTTTTTTTGACATAAGATTTTGTACAATTCAACCCTCAAAGGGCGAATACCTGTTCGACTTAGACCCTCAAATTACATACTAAATTCTGCGATACAATATGATATAGTAGATCAGTGATTTGTAATAAAGTTATTTAGCTATCTGGCTTAAATGATTCCCAAATCACTTTTACATACGACTTGACTAGAACACTAGGACCCACCTAAGACTTTGACGAAGAATTCCACCTTAGCTTTAGGGTGAGGTTGGAGGGAAAAACTCGACCGAGCATCCGTGTTTAGAAACAAAAATGAATCATTGAGATAAAAAACCTCCTTGAATGAAACTCTTGTCAAAATAATAGGATTTTCTAGGTTGTTACATACATTAATGATCTTACTAGCATCATTTACATTACATAACTTGCAGAATGGTTTTACAATGACACATAAAATGATGATAGATGATCCGATCCTATCGCAAAAATGGGTACTTCCGCTTCCTTGGAACTTTGACAAAAACTGTGCAACATCTAGCTCCATATGGGGACACGTTTCTTCCAAGAAGTAACGTGAGAATCCCAGAATCTTGCATGCAAGAAAACAAAATTCCATTAAATAGATATCCATTTAAAATCGAAATGATCATGCATATATAATAAATGTCGTTGGAATAGAAATTTCTATTATAACAAATTGAACATAAAAGACATAATATAAATGCGTGAAATAAAACTATCCAATGACATGAAATAAAGGGAATAGGGTTAGAGATACTATACAAAACGATGCCCTATGGCATCATATGTCATCAATGAGGCACAGTCTCGGGCATCTGTTGACTGACTAGTAGATCAAAAGGTTGCTTATTAGATGTCTCTTGCTGAAATTTGACCCTCTTCAGTCGATGTAACTACTCATCACTGTGTTGTATTTCTCTGTCAAACTGAAATATGTTCTCTTTCTCCTCGTAGGAGGGGATGGGCAATGGAATGACGAAAAGTGACAGACTGACTGGACAAATTATGACTTGAAGTGCGGTGGATAACCCTATGGCATGACTTCTTCGACATTTTCCAATCTCTTTTGAACTTCCATATGATACATTCTCTCCACTTCTCTGTATAACCGACCATGCAACCTATTGTTGCTGGAATATTGGCGTTAGATAGTTCCATTTGAATATAACCACCAAGATTGGCTGCAAATTTCCTAGAAAGAAGCATTCTCCACACATCTGGCACATCGATTACTGCTATGTCCATGGTGATGATACTATATGGGTAATCAACTAATGTGACCTGTAGATCTTTAACCACACCAAAGACTTCAACTTTTATAGAATCCATTGAGGAAATGTTATGATAATGTCTAGAGATTCTTAAATTCAATTGCTCCATGACCTTCTTGGTCATACCATTTGTAGATGCACTAAAATCAAGCATGCAATTGTGAAGGAGATGATCATTAATATCCAATGTTAGAAAGAATGGCTAATGATCTTCATTGTTCATATAGTAGTTTATATCTTTTAACCTGATTTCTTCATCTTTAGTCTGAGTATCAAATCTTTCTTGTTAGGCAATGCCTAAGGCTTTAAAGAATGAAGCTATTTGTGATGGAATCTCCAATAATTCTAAGACTCGAACTAACATCTTAATGTTATTGATCCATGCTGCCCAATCTACCTTTAATCCTGATTTGTACCTTTTGAATGGAACTTGTCTATTTTGGCTCTGATCCTTACCTCTTCGAGTATAACCTTTACTTTTTGCAAGCTCTAAAATCTTTTCCTGAGATGGCTTCTCACTGTATGCTTGAGTAATGGGGTCTTTCTCTTCATTGAAGGTATTGATGGTGAAAGCTGAAGAAATCATGTTGGAACATTGAATTTCCTTGGATTTATCGAGACTTGCATTATTATTTTGTAGGTTTCTACTTTCCTCCAAGATTATTCTAGTAAAGGCACATGTACTCTCTTCATGTAAACTCTCACAAGTTCTGCAAAAAGGAGCAAGCTCATCAATCACATTAGCAGATTCAAGTGGTATAGGAGGTCTTTGATCATTTGGTGGATTTCTTGGCCATGGATTGCTATTCTTACCCCTATTATTATTATTATTCCTAGGCGACATGCTCTACAGTCAGAACCTTTCCATTTGTATTAATTAATTTTGCATCTGACTTATCTGTATGGCATGTTCAACCTTCATTTCTTTCATTAATCAAGTCAATTCTTTAACTCACTCAGATTCTTCTTCTATAACTTCTTTCACCTTAGACTTGATTGGACTCTTTCAAAACCAGGGATTTTCGACTTTCCTGGGACTTTGTTATCCTTTTCCAATTCCTTAGTCGTGCTTTAAGCAATAGAAAAAGTGTTAGGATGAGCATGTTTTATCTCATACTATGTCTCTACAGGGAAAGCCTCAAGATATTGTTCCAAAATTGTCTTGTTTGGAGGCTTGTAGTCTTGAGTCATATCCGTTAATAATATATTAAATCTTTGGTTAAACTCTTCAATTGTTTTATTTTCTCTTTTCTTAATAGTATTAAATTCCTTAACCAAATATTTTCCTTCTCTTTTATCACCATAATTATCTATGAATGCATCAAGAAGGGACCTCAAAGAGTCAGAGGCATTGTCAACTTTGTCTTGAAACTAATCGAGAGCATCATCTTCAAGAGAAAGCATAAATAATTTCATTCGAACATCCTCGGGATTATAAGCAGTAGCATGAGCGAATCTTTGGATAAAACAATTGAACTTCTTTATGTGACTTTCAACATTAATAACATTGTTCCATTGGAATAGAGGCAACTTACACATAGTGGACTCATTCGACAAATCATGTGGATATCCTTGAATGTTGGTGAAGTTGCAAGGCCTGTAGAAGTCACCCATGATGTCTTGATTTGTAGAATGGTTGATGGAAAGAAAATGGAGATCAAGGAGAGCTTCTTGTCCGAGAAAATTTAAACAATCTCTAGAATGTAATTTGTTTAACCGAGTTCTTAGAAATTTTTCAGGATCGAGATTGGGGTTAACCAAGCTACCAGGGTTTTTTCTAGAGTACGTTCTTGTGAATGGAAAAATAAGTGGAGTCGCCACCCAAACAGGAAACTAACCCAAATGTCCATGTGCTATTGCTGTGAATGAACAAGATGAGAAAATGAGTGAGATAACAAAAGATAAGGTGATGAGAAGATGAAAAATAATGGAAGGAAATGTGCCAAAAAATATTGTGTCGTTTGATGGGCTAATGAATGGCAACCAAGATTATAAGATTAGGAAGATTGTCATTGAGGCGCTGAGAATAAACTATCCTTCGAAACAATGCAAGAAAATGTTTTCATTCAGATTGTACAGGCATTGTGACAACCGCTGAGGGTGTGGGCTATCACTATGATCCCCACCCATTCCATTCTAATTGTCTCCCAACAACAGGCTATGGGAGTAGTCCCTATGGAAATGAGGTGGAGTAAAACAAGTTGGGAACCAAATTGTTCGAGAAAATGGTTGAGTGGCCTAATTGCTGGGTATTAACAACATTAAGGATTTTATTAGATTTAATATTGAGACCAATACCCAATGGAGTCAAAACTTCTTGCCTATTAGAAATTATAGCCAAACAACCAAATGGAAAACTGCCGCTTATATGATGAACTAACCTATATGAAGATGCAACTCCTAAGAACTAGGTGTGATGTAAGGATCTTGGTTAATTTTAGATTAAATGCGTAATCTAAGTTGAAACTTTCCCTTAATTGTTTTGAGAAACAATCTTTAGAGCAAGTTGTGAGATGGAAGCCAACGAGAAGCAAGTAGTGGCCTAATCAACGATACTGCCCCTGTGTTCCAACCACTTAGTGCCTCCGGCACCATATAGACTGTGGCTCTGACAACTGTAAGGTCAATGTGTTAACCACTAAGAAGGGTTGAATCCCTCAAGCTAGATGAGAGAGGGTCATCCTAGGTGACTATCAATCAGGTTTATGCTTGGAGGTAAGTTATTAAGTGCAAAACTAAGACCAGAATGCTTATGCAATGATTATGAGTGAAGTCACTTGAGTTAAGCTTGTTTAAGTACTTAGGTTATGATTACTCTTTATGACAATAGTACTTAATAACGATTATAAGACAATATTAAACAAGACAAGTGCTTAAGGATACAAGTGCTAATAAGAAATGAATCCACAAGATACTTCAACCAATGATATAAGTAAAAGAACTTAGAGCACTTGTCACAAGATGCCAATAATTATTCAAGATGTTCTTATGCCAATATCACAATACCAATTAGATGTTAAGTGCTCAAAATTAATGTTAAGAGAAGTTATGATTATAGTGCTTTTAGTGAGTGAGCTTATTAGATGCGAATATTGAACTTTATATCATATAAACTCACAAGGAAAACACAATGTTATCCACTTCCACAATATTAATGTTGGCAACAAGAAAGAATAGAATGTACCAATATGGAAGTATTTATGCAATTTACATTCCAATGACCTCTTAATAAGCAAGAAATGAATGATATGACAACAATAAGAGACTTATAACAATAGTAAGGAAATCACTTTAAACTCAAGAGATGACAAGCCTAAACCAACTAGATTTGATCACTAAAGTGCCAACAACTTGCCAAAGTGAAACAATGAATTTTAGCTTACTTGAAATGGAATTTTCAGAATTAGATCAGATTTGAAATATCCTGTTACAACAATGAACAAATCATAAAATCAGCGAGTTAGTGATGCTACAAGTACTGAATTTGCCCAAAACTAGGAAAAATTTGCCAAAATTGAAAAACATTAGTTTTTGAGCCTTTTTAGGTGAATTATTCAGGAAATTATAGATCTGATTCAATGTTTTACGTAAAAAAATCCAGTAAGAAAATTTTTAGATCCAGGCTGGATCCTTGATGCCCAAGTGGCCAAATCTTAGGAAAATTTAGATTTTACAATTCAAGAGTGTTTTGACCAACTTAATGTGATCTTGGGGCTTATGTATCACTATTATAATGATGAAATTGCAGTAGTAGAAAAATAGTGAGAAAATTAGGGTTTAGAGAGAAAACCCCAGGCCCAAGGCCTTGAAGATCCCTTGGGTCAAATTTGTTGAAACTTTAGGATGAGATTACCACTCGAAAATCAATATTTTTGAGGCCAAAAAACCTGCAAAACCACCAAGTATTTAGTCCAGAAAATTCATATATGGATTTAGGAAAAACAAGGGCCAAAGAGGGCCAATGCTAGGCCCATCAGGGCTAGTATTGAAGGAAAAAAGGGGCTAGGAGGCCAAAGAGATGGCATAAGAAGAAGGAGAAGGTTGAGAAAGGCTAACGTTGGAGGGAGAAGGCCCTAGAGGGTTAGACGCTGGGGCTTAGAGGGAAATTTAGGGCCTTAAGAGGTAGCCGTTTGGGGAAAAGGAAAGAAACCACTTACTCTTAGGCCTATGACTAGGCCCTTCAAGGCATAAAGACCCTAACACAAGGCCTAGAAAGGGAGGCTGAGGCCCTTAGAGGGTACGACCTGCCCTAAAAAGGGATGAAATGAAGATGCGAGAGCTGGAAGACTGATGTAGGACAAGAGGAGGAAGACGTCGGCCCTAGGAGGGCTAGATCCAGTCCTAGGAGGCCTAAAACTTGAAACCCCAACTTCTAAAAAATTTATTTGCTTCAGATCTGAATTTTGCTACAAATTTTCCAATGGCTGGCCCTACAAAAAATTCTAAAGACTAGATCTTACCCTCAAGGGCCTAGATCTAGCTCTATTCCAGCTTCTTCCCTTGATTTCACCTACACAAGTAGATTCACAAACACCCAAAACCCCAAATATATACAAAATCTCAAAACCCCAAAACCCATATTAGCAAAAATATTTTACAAAATAATTTTACAAATGTACAAGGGTTTTAAAATATTTTTTTGAGAAATTTTTTATGGAGCTTTTTCTTTGATAAATGGCTAAAATTACTTTCGAAACCCAATGCACACTATAACCTTAGTGAAGTTTAAATCAATCACATAAATATTTGGGATTCAAATAATGTTGGTTCATGCCCACAATTTGTGATCTTGGAGACCAAAGACTGAGGTATGTGCAAACACTAGGTATATATTTCAAGAAAATATGTTAATCATATGGTGTATCAAGTCATCTAATATTAGCCCAAAACTATCAATAAAATGACTTTATCCCAATCTAATGAAAAACAAATTTTATCATTTACCAGCACAACATAAGAAAGCCCATAGCTAACACATAGCACAAATCAACGAATAATGAACACCTTGAACTGCACCCCAAAGTATTAATTATGATAGAAATAAAAGTTCATAGTGAGACAATAGTGTTACATCAATGCTTCAACAACAATTTCTTAGCCATAAATCATATGGCTAGAGACTCAAATGATTCTCTAATTTATAGATAAATCTTCCAAGTGAAAAATAATGACAAGTTGGCTTTGATCATTGTCAAAATAATCTTGGCCATCGAAAAATAATTGATAATATTTTATTCTTAGTCGTTGCATATTTATTTTTGAGGAATCTTTGAATTTATCATTTAATTCCATTATTATTAGCTCAAAATTAATTATTTTGAGCTAATTTCCTCAAAAAATTGACTGACTTAACCACCAAGATCCAAGGGTCCAATTTTTCTTGAAATATCTAATATTCCCTTGGTGAAGAACCTCCAAAAATGAATTCTTTTGATACCCATAAATTTTCCACTTTGGAGAATTTAATTTTCCTAAGACATTTTAATTTGACTCTAATTAATTAATTTTTTGGCTTAGGATTTAATTTTCTTTGCCAGAAAAATCAATTAATTGACGCTTGAGAGGATTTAATGTTTTTTCCACCCTCTAATATTTTAACCATGGTGTCTAAGTATGAGGGACCATGCATTAAAATATCTTTTTTACATAATTTGTTTTACAATTCAACTCAGGGGGAATACCCGTTTGACTTAGATCCTCAAATTACATACATAATTCTGTGACACATTATGATCTAGTAGACTAATTGATTTGTAATAAAATAATTTAGCCAAATAGCTGAAATTATTCCCAAATCAATTTTACATACGACTCGATTAGAATGCTAAGACTCACCTAAAACTTTAACGAAAAATTCCACCGTAGCTTTGGAGTGAGGTTGGAGGGAAAAAATCGGACAACCATCCGTGTTTAAAAACACAAATGAATCAGTTGGACAAAAAACCCCCTAGGATTAAAATCTTGCCAAAATAATAGGCTTACCTAGGTTGTTACATACATTCATGGTCTTACTCGCATCATTTACATTACATAACTTGCAGAATGATTTTACAATGACACATAAATTGATGATAGATGACCCGATCTTGTTACAAAAATGGGTACTTTCGCTTCCTTCGAATTTTGACAAAAACTGTGCAACAATATATATATAGTCTTGCTTCAACGCTTTGTTAGCTATGGTATTTCTCCTTTACGGTATTTCACTATAATATATTGCTACTTTACAATCCAATAATGTATAGGCATCATCGTATGTATGAAGAAGTATGTATGATATGGTACAGAGGACTGTATGTCACATACATGATCTTATGTGGCATCTCCAAGATATATGCAGAGATGAGACAATGTTGGTATGGTTAACCGCACTGGCTTGGCATTACACACACACACACACATGCAACACACTTGGCAGTATGGTCAATCTTGGCATTATGATTGGTTCTACATGAGTAGGGTTGGATAATTTATCATAGTTTTTCCACTGTTGTATGGTTGGAATCATTGATATATGTAAATCAGAGCAGTGGTAGTATTTATGTGACAATATAGTAAGCTATTAATGACAATATTGTGTAGCAACATCAACAATGAAACTTGTTCACAAACGAAGTTGTGAACAAGACATGTATAGGCTTTTAGAAACTTGATGATATTTGAACCTTGTACCTCTTTTTTGAACTTTCAATGATAATGTAATAGAAGAAGAATAATTGAATTCTAGGTTTTCCCCCGTGTGGGGTTTGGCCTTAGTCTTCCACCAATCCTGGTGTCTCTTTGTGTGCATGCTTTTCTTTTGATGTTCCTTTTATTGTTCTATTGCATTATTGATGATGTTTTGCTTTCTACATAATTGCATATGATGTAATATTGTTCTAATGTTTTGGGGTGAATTCAATGCGTAAATAAGGTAATGTAATTATCAAATAAAAGTACAATACAACACTCATGAAAATTAACATGGTATTAGAGTTGGGCTGAAGAAAAGTTATTGTGATCACCCCCTATAAAGATACCTATGAATAAGTGAAAGGGATGACAAAGACCTAAAAGAATGCTAGGGTTCGGAGGATAGCATGAGTTAGGGTTTGGAAGAAACCCTTGGAAAAAGTATGGCCTGGATATGATGAAGACCTGAAGTATTGAAACCCTAGCATGAATAGTGAGAAGTTCTACAAGCATTTGTGACAGACTCAGTGTAACCCTAATTTCTATCTAGGGAACAATATGTTTGGATTGGTTGTTGGCAGTTGAGGCATCTCCTCCTTTGATGATAAGGCTGTGATATATATGATCTTTGGAAAGGACTTGGAATGGGGATTCAACCCATGATTTCTTCTGAAGATATGTGGAGGATGATGACTCTTGGGGACAAGATCAAGAGGGATTTGATCTCTTCCTTCAACCCTTATTAAAGATAAGTACTTTCTAGATTTATGTTGTTCCTTTATGACACTACTCTTGTTTAGATTTATTGTTTTGATTGTTTCCTATCTTTCTTGCATGAATATTTGAGTATTTGAATATTTCTAACTTCTTGCTAAAGATATGATAATAAGATCCTTCTTGAGGATCATCTGGATGCTAAATAATGTAGGAAAGGAAAGTTAGTCAAAGAAGGGACAAACTAGTGCCAAAAGAGAAAGACTAGTACTTGAAGAAGGGAAGCTAGAGTAGTATGCAAACTTTACCACTGCTGATGACAAATCATAAGGTATGTATAGTACATTTTTTCAGTATCATGATTTAGCCGCAATGTTGGATGGTAAGTTAAGGCCTAAGGTATGACAAAAATATCACCTTTTGTAATTAGTTAATTCATGCATACTAGTCACATACATGTAAGTGAGTTTGATTTTTGTTATATGTGATATACTAGTAATAGTTAATATGATCTCTCTTATATTTGAAAATCATCTAACATGTCATGTGACCTTTGTCTAAGATAAATCAAGGCTAGAAACATTGATTTTGATGTGTGATAACTTGATATTGTTATCAATCCCTGTAATGAGTATGGTAACCTTGATGGAAATAATGTGGTAAGATTGACCTATTGACTATTTTCTTCTTGATCTTGATAAGGCCTTGATAATCTGTAACTGCTATGATGTCCTAACAACATGGTAGACTTGGCAATGTGACAAAATGGATACCCTGACTTGATGATGTTATGACTATGATGAAATATTTGTATAATGAAGTAAAATTTGATGGATGTTTAATGACATCTTCATATGTGACAATGAAGCATTTGATGGTGACTTTTCATCTCTCTCTCTCTCTCTCTCTATATATATATATATATATGAGAACTTGATATAGTTTGTCTCTGTGATATGACATTTTTTTTAATGCATGACATATGAGATACATGTTGATGTCATAATTGATGATGATTTAATTGGCTTCCCGTTTAGAGGGAGAAACCCTTGATGAGATCCCAACACCTATGATTGTCGAATGAAACAATTATTTTGGACATGGATTGATGAATATGTGATGTTGATACAGATATGTCTTTGCTAATTAATATTATGAACTAACGATTCTTTGATGAAAGGATTAATTCACCCAAGCAGTTTCAAGATCTAGTTCCTAATATTAGAGGAAGTGTATTGTTAGAACCATGACATGCTGATTATTATTGCAAGTTTTGATGGATCTCGTGATAAGAAATTAATCAAATGGATCCTTTTATGCACTATGAGCTAGACAAAGTCTGATCATATATAGATGGGTCAAGGGACATCTTCGTGGATTGAGATTATGTTGTTGTATGAGACAAGCTTAGTCTTGTGGCTTGCTGCTTGAGGCATAAATGATGAATATAACATTCTTTTCTTTATGACTTGTATTTTATCTAATGTTTTATATCATATATAACAAGAAAAAAAAACTACTGCTCGTGGTACAACATAAAGTAGTATGATTGAACTCTTCAATGAGTTGTTTCAGCCAATGTTAGATATGAGAACTTTGTATGCATTGATGACTAATTACAAGTTATTTGAGAGTTGTTCATATGTTGGGCTCACCTATGACTTATTATGAGATTCAACATGTAGAAAATCATGTGTTCCATGACAGATCTGATATCTAAGATATGATGTAGAAAAAGGCACGAGACTCCATCACCTTCTTGATTGATGAGCACACAAACATTTGGATTCTTAAGTTGTCTCGATGATATCTCAGTATCATGCATTATGGCCAAGGCTAACAACCGTAAGCCTAGTGAAGGAATTGATGAGAGGAAGGGGTCCTCGCTGATAGAGAACACTAAGCATAGCTCTTCCCCCCTGTTGATCTCCCAGGGTGAGGAATGGAGAATTGAGCTCCCTTGGGGTTGAGGGATCTCTAGAAAATAGATGTTTGTGTGATCCCTACTCTTGTAGTAGGTTGGGTATATCCTTTTTTCACCCATAGGGTGTGCACAATCCTTGTCCTTTATGAAAAGTTGGGTATCTCCCCCTATTTTGGTCTAGTAGAGTATACCGCAGTTGGCATCATACCCACAAGACATACTTGTTGGGATTGTCCCTTCCCATCTAGCCAATGGGTTAAGGAGGCTTGGGGCATGTGATCCTTACCTTTGGTAATTCATGTATCTCAACAAGCTCATATTATGATGCAGATGTTCTACCACATGACTCGCAGGGGTCATTGCTGGGAAGATCGATAGGAAATAGGATGGTTGTATTGCAAGTGGTATCTCTCCCATTGATTGCATAATGGGATGGTTGTGATCCTTGATCGTTAAGTTGTATCTCACTTATTCAATATAGGGTGGTAGTCGAAGCTCCCCTATGATGAGATGAGAAGGAGTGAGAGTGTCCCATAGGACCTTTCCCGTTGATGAGGACATGAGGTAAGAGTGTCCCATAAGACCTTTCTCATTGTCATTGGATAGAGGGTGGTAGCTTTAGCCCCTCAATGTGGTTCTAGGTTAAGCAAGGCTCCTTGATGTTGTTACAGATTGAGCTAAGCTCTCTAATGTTGTTATGGGTTAAGTAGGGCTCCTCTATGATGCCAAATTATTCTTCTTTAGATTAGAGATTGTTCAATAGATGGAGACGAGAGAAGATAAGTCAAGACGAGATATGGTTTATTGACGAATATGATTCTACTTTAGATAAGCAATTTGATTATTGGATACAGGGTGGAAGCCAGATGCACCCGTACAATGATGATTGAGTTGATAAGGTGGAAGTTCCCTATGATGATTCTTCTTCTTATTTAGTTGACGATTAAGTTATATCGATATATGATATGAGATGGGTCTTATTGATGATACAAATGTTTGTCTTCCTTATGATTGAGATATGTTTGGTTGAGATTCATCATGATGCAGTTATGATGGGATATCCTGGATGTGACTTGTTATTCTCATGGAAATTCCTCCCTAAATGAGAGGGAATGTTGAAAACTAGGGCAATTATGGGATGAATTTTCCATAGAAACCCTTAAGCCCCAAAAGGGAAGAATTATGTTTTGGTCAATAGGAATTATAATTAAAAGAGGGTTTGAAAATAATTAGCTAGTCAAATTCGAATTTCAATTCCCTCTAAGAAGTTTCATGTTGGACATTAGGTTGGTCTACCCTAAAAGTCTCACCCATTATCTTATATATTCATCATGGATCCTCCATTGATCATGATCAGATAATTTTTTTGAGGTTCGCTCTTTTGTTCTAAGGCTTAGTTTGCTCCTGCTCTTTACGTGATAGTTTTGACTGCAACTATTTATGTCATAAGATCTCACTCAATGTAATTGGTCTCCCACATATATCACATCATTGATTCTCTCTCTCTTGGTATACTACTTTCGCTCTCTCGTATGGCACAAGATTTACTATCTCTGAATGGCTCAGTCTCTCGCTTTTTGCACATATGGCATAATTTCCCATTTATGGCACAAAGATATCACAAATGGCTTAGATATGGTGCATGTTTTCTTTTTTTAGGCCATTGTATGGTCATAATTTCATTATGTGTAACAATGAAATCATTTTTAAGAGCACTTTCTTCGCATCATTCAATGAGTTTACCATTACACAGTGATGTCAGTTTCAATAGTTTTCTATTACATAGAGTATTATGGACAACGTTTGATGGCTCAGTATTATGAATAGGGTTTTAGATAGATCAATATTATGGAAGGGATCTTGATGACTCAATGGTATGGATAGGGTCCCACCATTCTTGACATATCATAGTAGTTCTATAGTGCACTGTGTTATCTATGGTCTCTATATGCTCTCTGATGTATGACTTACTACTGTGGTATGTATAGTCTTGCTTCAATGCTGTGTTAGTTATGATATTGCTCCTTTATGGTGTTTTGCTACAATATATTGCTACTTTACAGTTCGTTTATGTATAGGCATCACCTTATGTATGACGAAGTATGTAAGAAGTATGTATTGTATGATATTGAAGAATGTATGTCACATATATGATCTTATGTGGTATCTCCAAGATATATGTAGAGATGCGATAGTGTTGGTATGGCTAATCACACTGGCTTGGAATTATACACACACACACACACAGATATATATGAAACACACTTTGGAAGTATGGCCAGTCCTGACATTATGATTGGTTCTACAGGAGTGAGGTTGGATGATTTATCACAATTTTTCCACTATCGTATTGTTGGCATCATTGATATATGTATAATAGAGTAATGGTACTATTTATGTGACAGTATAGTAAGCTATTAATGACAGTGTTGTGTAGCAACATTGACAATGAACTTGTTCACAAAGAAAGTTGTAAAAAAGTCATGTATAGACGCTTAGAAGATGGATGATATTTGAACTTTATACCTCTCTGTTGAACTTTCAATGAAAATCTAATAGAAGAAGAAGAATTGAATATTGGGTTTTCCATTGTGTAGGGTTTTTCCCTAGTCTCTGACCAATCCTAGTGTCTCTTTGTGTGCATGATTTTCTTCTAATGTTCCTTTTACTGTTTCATTGCATTACTAATGATGTTATTGTTTCTACATAATTGCATATTATGTAATAATTTTATAATGTTGTGGGGTGAATTCAATGAATAAATAATGCAATTTAATTATCAACGTAAAGAACAATACAACCCTCATGAAAATTAACATTGTCATAGTCCTTTATCACTGATACAGAAGAATCTGACACTGCTGCATATTTGTTATCTAGAATGGTCCCCGCATGAAGGAAATATTTATCTTAGCATCTGATATGATTGTTGCAATCAAATTAGTCATAATCATCAACTTGGGAGACTACAATTCTTCCCTCGAGGTCTAAACTCTAGACCATTTTTAAGCACCACTCTAATCTTGGGGTTCCTATACATCTTCCTTAATCTAAATATTGAGGACTTTACAACCATCTGATGTACCTGTTCATCCTAGAAAAAGAGAAAGAGCGATAATAACAAAGTAAATAAACATAAAGAAAGTGTACCCGATGGTAAGGCAAGACTATCTTTCTTCTCTAGATATGAGAGTGGCTCCTTCTTTCTCTTGCACCAACACCCTCTTGGAGCTAAGTATTCTTACATTACTCTTCATCTTGATGGCACTCAAGATGGATTTTCTTTCCTTGATCACACTCTCATTCAAGAAGTTAGGGGAGGAATCATTTGATTAGTCAATTACTCATGCAAGAAGAGTAAACAATAGTCTAAAAAGATAAATCAATTAAAAAAGAAAAATGTCACAAAGAAACAACTTAATTCATGAAAGTAATTATATTTAATGAGGATTATATGAAGCTATCATATCCCTCTTGATCCTGCATTCTTCTTAGTCATGAGGCACCACTATTCATTAACCATATATCAATGTTGTTTGCAAAAGAAATGCTTCCTTTGAGCACAAACTGTATTCTCATTTCCATATCATTAACCTCCTTCTTTGAAAGCCATGCCCAACTATCAATGTACAAGATGACCACTAGATCTACATCATACCATCTCCCATCAATAGGAGACAAGCCCAAATAGGGTTACTTTGAATCTGACATAGGTACTTGAATAATTCAATAGCTTCTTGATGATCATATCAAATCATGAAGATTCTGAATCATGCTAGGGTTCCAATGCTATAGAGCCCATGCCTTTTTTAGATCCAAGCTCACTCTAAGGGTTTATCCTAAACCCTAACCTTTATTTGCAAGAACAAAAGGGGTCCCTAGGGTTTCGTTGAAACCCCAACATTTTAGGTCTACAACATCTTCATCTCTTTCACTTTGGTAGATCAAGAAATTCATCACATGTTTCTACGTAGGGGTGATCTCAATGATTTTTCTCCAGCCTAGCCATGATACCATGTTAATTTAGGGATATATTGTTCTCCATTGTAGATAATTGAAATTTTAAACTTTATCAACATTTTCACATCGCACTCATTCCATATTATCATTATTATCAACTGTATAGAGATAGCATTCACATTAACAATGAAACGAAACTATAAGGAATATTAGAAGAAAAACATACACCATAGAGACACTAGGATTTTTGGTCAGAGACCAGGGCAAAACCCACAAGGGGGAAAACCCAAAAATCAATTCTTCTTCTTATATTAGATATTAATCATTATGTTCATATGAAATACAAAGTACAATAAGAATGAGACATATGTCTTTCATCATCAATCACATTGGATCTCATAGGGATAACCTGGGATCACATAGGATCCTCATAAGTCAATCAAAGAATCATTCTCAAGAACTCTAATAGGGCTACCTCTAAATCATGGTAGGTAGCATAGGTCTCTATCTCAAGTAGCATACAATAACTGCCATAGGAGCACATACCACTGTTATGTGTCATTGTCAAATATCATTGCCATAAGTATGAATAGAAATTCCCAAACAATACTATCATATGTGTCATTAACACTACCCAAACATCACTATCATCATTGTTATATGTGCAAATAGCACAACTCAAACATCACTAACACTAGCATTGAATATTTTCCAAACATCATGGTCATACATTACATGAATAATTGCCATACATTATTGTCAAGAATATTTTCCATACATCATTGCCATACATCAAAAATATCACTACCATAAAAGAAAAAATACCTATGCAATATATAAACATAGAAGTCCTAGGGAAGACTATACTTCCCACATAATTGCACTCTATGCTTGTTGTTGTTGTGACAAACACCCTCCAAAATGTTTCCTACACTTGAATTTTGGAGTCTCCTTGTGATATTACGATCTATGATTCTAACTTGATCATAGACACTTCATGGCTAGTTGATGATTTTATAAGTGTTCTAGTATTCTTCTGAGGTTCTAACTATTGAATCCACTTGCTTACACATTCTTAACTTTTGATGCATCTGCAAGCACACCTCTTTCTAGAAATCTCAATGGTCCATGTCTTTCCTTTGAAGACAAGCATTGCACCATCCTTGAAAATAATGCCTGCGTAGTCGTTTGTAACGGTGATTGCACAATATTTAGTGCCAGACATTGAAAAACTCTCAGACATTGCGTAGTCCCCAATGAAAGTGCTTACATAGTTAACGGGGACAGTGACTGCGCAATCCATTTGGACAGTCAGTGCACAATTTCAGTTGACAGTCTCTCTCACTATTATTTGTAAATGTACCATCATTTGGGTGAGTTTCTCAACTATCGCTTTTGCATTCATAAGTGTCTCTTTCAATTTTTCGACTATCATTTTTTCTTTCTTTCACTTTCTCAGGTGTCCCTTTTTCTTTCTTTAGCTTTCACATGTGTCATTTTTAGTTTCTTTAGCTTTTGTAAGTGTCATTTTCACTTATTCTTACTATCACAAGCATCACTTTTGATTATTTTCACTCCTGCATGTATCACACTTTGGCACACCACTAGAGGAAGCTTTAGCACTCTCTTATGCATTAGTTGATCTTATATATCATAATAATATGTGCTAGACACTCTCTCATGGCTTAACACATTTTTTGGTTGTAGTCGAGCCTTGTGCCATAACTTGTATTATAAGTGTCACAAAGCTATGTTTCAATTGTCACACCTAGAAATAAGTGTTCTTTGTTGTCATTTCAAGGAATGCATGTGGATCTTGAGTATTGTGCATTCTCTTGGCTTGTGTTTGAGGGTATACATGTGTGATTTTGTTTTGAGCTTTGGAACATGAGTCCTCTTGAGTTCTTTTATTTCCCTTGTCCTCACACTTTGCATACCTAAACTCCTAGCTACTGGATGAGAACATTGCACAATCTTAGCCAAAAAGGATTAATCCCTTACCTCTTACAACTGTGCACTGCTCCATCCCAAGGAGAACCTCCTTCACAAGCACATTGCATAATCCTGAAGCATAGTCTTTCAAGTCTTTACTATTCACACTTGCTCGTTGTGCCCAAAGATGACTTCTGCCTACCTCCATTACACATTGCATAGTTCTAGTGGATGGTGGAGGCTCCTTTTTGATCACTGCTGAAGAGAAATTCACAATTCACTGAGCTTGTTCGTCAATCGCTGCACATTGTATAGTTACATTGGCTAGTCTTTCCACTCCTACTGACTAAAAATACTCACTGCATAATTACTTGAATTGCCTTGTCTCCTACTGTGCATTCATTAGGGGAATTTGGAGGTGTAA
The DNA here is from genome assembly GCA_000404065.3 of Pinus taeda. Lineage (NCBI taxonomy): Eukaryota > Viridiplantae > Streptophyta > Pinopsida > Pinales > Pinaceae > Pinus > Pinus taeda. The sequence goes on from APFE030561967.1 coordinate 86,915, forward strand.
AATGGGCCTCCTAAGAAAAATGTACAACCAAAATAAACTTTATAATAACTAATAGGATTCAAGATGATTATGTCAACCATGGGGGATGATTCACCATTTTTGGAGTAAAAAAGTAAAAATATTAAAAATAATAAAATAATAAAACTATTTTTTCAACTTGTACTTTCAACTTATTTCCATAAGGTTTTACTCAAGTTTTGAGTGGGAATACTTGTTGGATGAAAAATTTAATTCCTCAAACAAGGAGTACCCATGTTGCATAATTCCGATGGACCTTGCTACATGAAAAAAATTGATTGCAATCACATTTTTTCATGTATTTCTCATTTTTGTGTAGTAGGGTCCATCAAAAGTATGAAACATGGGTACTCCTTGGATGAGGAAACAAATTTTTCATCCAATGAGTGTTTCCACTCGAAATGTGAGTAAACCCATTGGGAGATAAGTTGAAAATACGAGTTGAAAAAGTAGTTTTCTCTTTTTTCCCTCTAAAATTTGATGATGTAATCTAATATTATTTTATTATTTCCACTATTATTTTATAATTTCCTTAGGAGGCCCATTTTAAACCTCAAAAATCCCCTAATGGTGCAGTTCTAGTGGATAGTGGGATTATCCCTTAGTCCATATGAAGCTCAACTGCACAATCCTTGCCTCCTCTTCCCTAAGAATTGTGCATTATGTAGTCACAATCAATAATCGCTCCACCTTTGTCTCCTAGAATTTTCCACTACACAGAAGCTTTGTCAATCCCCTCCTACACTCCACAGTGTGCAATTCTTGTTAGCAGTGAGGCATCCCTAGACCCTTGCAACAGAGAACTATGAAATACCTTGTCTCTCTCTTTCTTGTGAAGATTCAACCCTAAAGACTTTAGTTACTATGCCAGATACTTCACACACATGCTTGCCTCTTCCTCCTTCCCTAACACACTTTCTAGTGCAAATTATCCAACTTCTTAGCTCCTATAACTGTGCAATGTGCCCAAGAAAGCCTCTCCATGTAAACTCTTGTCCATTATCCCACCACAGTATACATCTTCCATGAGCAAGTAAAAGTAGAATAGATGGTTTGCAGACTGATGTTGGCTTTTCATGAGTAGACTTCATTTGCAGGTGTTATCATCTCAGCATGGCAGGGTGATGCTCAAGGGAGGCTATCAAGGAGAGGTGATAAGAAGGCACTTGTGAAGAAGAAGTAAAAGGAGGAACCATCATGAAGAGCATGAATAAATCTTGGACCATGACGGAGGGATAGCCATTCATGTTGACTTGGAAGGTTCCAACACTCATCTAGACTATTTGGAGGGTGAAGATGAAGTACACGAAAAGATCCATCATGAAGAAGTCGAATTCATAATAGGAAAGAGAAGAGATTGGCATTGATACAATGGAGTCTTATGTCATTGTCTCCAAGTCATGGCTTCTCGAAGTGTCACCACAAAATTCATACATGTCAATGTCTTTTTCCACATCATTTGTGGAATATAATACTGTATTTATAAAAAGAAAAAAGAAAATGTAAAATGTGTGGAAGCCTAAGGGTCTTACATGGAATGTGAAAAGTCACTAGAAAGTTCTAAAGTCATGTAGAAGCTCAAAGGTCACATAGGAATTTGAAAAGTCATAGTAGAAGCTCAAGAATCATGAGGGAGGTCAAGAGTCACATGGGAGGTGGAGAGTCACCTCATTTGTTATAAATACACCCTCATATCTCAAGAGAAGGGACTAAGGAATTTCCACCTTGGATTCTCTATCTTGACATAGGAGAGAAGTTATTTCTTTGGAGGATAAAGTGGCGACTTAATGTTGAACTACTGGGGCTAGTCTGGCATCATTATAATCATGTTTCTTGGAAATTTCACTTAATTATGAAGCTCTTAGAGCCAACGCACTTTCATGCATATGTTGTGAATGATTTTAATATTATTCTTTCATTGTTTGTGGTGTTCGTTTTATGTTAACACATACTAATGAAAATAAACTATTTCATTGGCTTTGGTATGCTTCTCATTGAATGTGAGATGTTATTTTCTTTTATCATTGTTGTTCTCTCATGAACTACTTCATAGGTTAATCAAAGATCCTTTCCATGCTCTTGTGTGTCTCTTTTAGGATAGTACTACTAATTTTCTTCTAAAGGCTCACTCTCTCTTTCCCCTCTATGAAAGTACCTTATATAAATTGAAATTGTATGCCTCACAGTGTCAACTACTTACTTGTTTCAAAGATTGTTTGCATTATCTCTTATGTTAATAATTTCATCTAAGGAAAATCCCTAAGAATAATGGTGGTCAGGCCTTTCATCTATATGGGGCTCCTACTCTAAATAGCATGAGGTCTAATTGGGACTTCATACTGGGGAGACCCCCTTCATTGGTAGATTTATAGCAATGTCAACAGTTGGCGCTAGAAGGAGGGCTAGATGACATGTTGAGGCCATTGATTTTGTTTTGAATATATTATCTTGAATGATTCATTCCCAAATCATAATCCTAGGATGCTTCTCTAACTGAGAAAATATTTCACTCCCCAAGGAACTTATTTACAACTTGTCTCAATTAAAGTTTGATGGTGAGGGTGGAATATCCATAGCTGACATACATCTCAATTTATTAAGTTTTGTGATCTTAATTTAGTGATATCTAGAGATGTTTCCTGTAAATTATTCAACCTCACACTTGAAGGTCGAGTTAAACTATGGTGTCATACCTTACCATTTTCTTCTATTCATTCATTCAAAAAAAATTCAAGGAGCTTCATCAAGCCTTTGGAAGGTATAATTACTGAGAGGTTTAGAAAAGGATTAATCAACTTAGAATGTAATCTAATAAATCAATAGAGGCTTTTGCTAATATATTTCTTCACCTATATTATGAATTTCTTGAAGAAGGTATGGATTCAGTTTTCTTCAATAAAACGTTTTAGTGTTTGGTTCACATTTCCTTGAAACAATTTGAATCTGAATCCTTAGTTGATTGGGTTATTTCAACTTATTTTGATCATGAGACACCTCAAATTCCAAAGGAGGAACCTACTTCCCCTTTTGTCCCTTTTCCTCCATTTTCATTGCTTAAGAAGGCAGTCTCCAGTGCTATTTTTGAAGTTGGGGAACCCAAAAATCAAATTTTCGATCCACTCATCCCACCTTCATCTTCTTCCCATGGTCAAAACTTTATATCAAAAAATTGGGATTTTCTCATCAATACAATCAATCTAAGGTGAAGACTTGTCCCTTAATTCCCCCATATCACATTAATGTACAGAACCGAGATCTTAAATCCAATTTCATTAAAAGTGTCATGTCTTCAAGGGATACTTGACATCCTCTATCATCTATAGTTCATGGCCCTTTGTACTATTGTACCTTGGAAGACAACCTCTGGATAAGGAGAGGTTAGTGCCCAAGACATTTGTTTAAAACTGTGATGAAATAAGTTTGTTGTCCCATTGTCTTAAAACCCCAAAAATTATAATTATAAAGATAAGGCCTCTTAATATTGTATGGGAAAAACAATCATTCAAAGTGGCCTTCTGATGCTAAATACAATTTTAATGGAAGTGTAGTGAGAAAGGATAGTGGAAAGTCTTTAACAATAGGCTGCTCAATGCAACTTGTTGTCTTCAATTTTAGAGGAAATATGTAATTAGAATGGAACGAGATATAGAAAAGAGGAGTGCATAATTAAGGTACTTTTAACTTTAACTCACAGAAATTTGATTTTTACAGAACTGTAAAATTAAAGGCCAACAACTTCATTACTCTCTTCTATGAAGAAAAACATAAAATGAAAATAGTAGGAAACACACTTTGTACTCAACAGGTGTCTAGAATCACTTCGAAATATTTATTCAAATTCACATGAAGATTGAGAATACAAGTAGTCTCTTCTTCTGAGGTCCAAAACTCGGAACCCTCACTTCTCTTTCTGAATTGATTTTATACAAAATTTCAAAAAAAAATTACTAACTTCCTAAACTACTTTGGAATTAATTTCTGTTTTGAACATTACATTTTTAAAAAGAGAAAACATAAATACATCATTTCAAAAACATCTAAAAATAAATTGTTGTATGACACGTGGTACTGTTTCATTTAGTATTATGAGACTCTAGTGCAGATGAAGGTCCAACTTCTGCACTTGCTGCTATCGGTGACATCCATTCTCTGCATTTTTTCGAGATGGCTGTATCTGAACTGAGACTTTTGAAAAACCTAGTGTGTGCCATTTTGAAGTTGGTAATTCTTCTATATGTTGGTTTTTCAACAAAAGGAGTTCTCATTAACTATAAAAGCTAGAAATCCCTGTGTACATAATTGGCAATCGTTGCTCCCTTCCATCGTTGTTCTTTCATGAGTTAAATTGATTTTGATTTTGGCCTCCACAAACAAAGTTTCATAAGTCTCCTAGGGTAATATATTTCCCTGCTGGTCCCAACATGAAGGAAAACTTACTATATTTCCTTTATCAAAATCAGTATTGAATTTCATTAAAACTTCTTTTACCTCTGTTAATTTTGTCTTTGCTGTCTTCCTGAACAAGTTTTTCCCAATCATCTTATTAATCTCTAAGACATACTTAATTTCGTCTTCAAATCTTAATTCCCTTAACTGTTGTGAAGATCTTAAGTTAAGTAAATCAATCATTTTCTTAGCAAACTGAGCTCGTTGCTGTAACTTTTGTTTTTTAGCAGTGATGAAGTTTTCCAGGTCTCCGATAATTATCTTCTCCTCTTCAACTATAGACAATGATTCTCAGATGTTCCTTAGAGTATGGATGATATCATTCCATAAAATTTCTCTTGCTTGAATAAGGGACATATTTCCTTTCACCTTCTCCTTTAGCTCTTTAATTTCTTAGGAAGCAACCTGAAAATCATTTATGTACTTATCAACATTCTCCTTGGACATTGCCAAGTCTCTTTCACTAGATTTTATAATCTTCAAGGCACTCTTATAATCTCTTTGAACTTTCTTCATCTCATTGTTATAAATTTGTAGCTCAGTCACGACTCTAGTTAGTTTATCAACTAGGTCTTCAAAATCTTCTTGTACTAAGATAGTGCAAACATGAGAGTCAGTCTTTTGTTGCAAAACATAATTCATTTAGCTTGGCAATATCATCATTTCTTTGCAAGAATTCATTAGTTACTACTTCATTTTCTTTCTCCACTTGTGCTACTTCTGAAGCCATAGGATGTTCTATAGAATGAATTTTCAACTTTTTCCTAAGTACCTGAATTTCTGTTTCAGCTACCTGTAACAATTTTTGAACAAAACTTCTATCCTCTGGATTGACACCAATTTTAACAATAAATTTCTTTAATTCTTCATTTTGAGTGGTTAAAGCTCTAGAATTTTCTTTTTATAATTTCAATTGATTAACCACTTTCTCTAACAAAGATTTAGCTCTTCTAGCAGCCAAATAAGTTCTATTCAAATCATTATATTTCAATTCTCCAGTCTGTATATGTAAGTTGATTATATCAGGCAGTGGTATCTCTTTAGCATTTAATATCAAATTGACAGTGACCTTGAAACCTGATGAAGAAGACACAATTAAAGAAAGGGGTGAGAGAAATCTAGTTTGAGTTGATTTCTCTCCAACTCCAAGTGGAAAGAAATCTAGTTTGGTAATCTGCAATAAACTGAGCTTCCAATTGGGATTCCATGATTTCTTTAATTTTTATGTTCTTTTCTTCAATCTGAGAATACAACTGCTTTCATTGAAACAGAGCTCTGATCAGTCTCTTCTCAAACATGAGAAGATGGTGTACAAATAACTTCTCCTAGCTGTAACTAAAATCTCGATGTTGATGATGAACTTCCCCCTAGATAGCTTAACCCTTTTAGTACCTCTGCCTATTTCTTCCTCTAAATCAACAACATCTTCACTGCCTCTCTTTAAATTCTTTTCACTTTGATGAGGAGTTTCAATCTCCACTCCTCTTGACAAACAGGTTTGTCCTCCATTTTCTATCTTCTTGACATCTGATCGAGGTTCATGTATATAGGGAGCATAAGCATTTTCCACTCTCCTGCTTGAAATGATAGGGTGAGGATCATATGCCCATTTCTCACGTAGCTGAAAATTCATATCTTCAAGAGATTTATGCACTTCTCCTATAGCTTGACTGTTATTCACAATAAAAGGTCCCATTGTCTTTGGCAATTTAAATAGATGCCCCTTATTTTCTGGAACAAAATGTACTTGATCCACATTCAAACAGTCTCATAGGCACAAATGTAGGGAGCCTATGGGGGGAAACTTCTGCACCATATAATCTAATTTCTGCATAATCTTCAAATAGAAACCAATCACCCACTTTAACATCTTTATTGAGCTGAAGAGAAGACTGAGCCTTTGGTAATATGCAAGGTGGAGGAGATTTTTTTTATGATTGAGTAAGAAATTGATAAAAATGAAGTAATAAAGTACATCAGGCCCTCATTATTTGCAGTACTTCTTACCACATTAGTCCAAATTACCATTGACTCTTTGTTCTTGTGAGGGTCCATGATATTCAATCCCAGGTGCATGAATCTTTCAAGATGAGTATACAAGACGAGGTAAGTAATTAGAGAGGGGAATATAAAACATCCACTGAGGGAAATATCTGTCAATTGAGAATTAACCATCTTCTCCTAGAAAGCAGGTATGTCAAAAATGTTGAATAATCTAGGGCAATTGGGTGAAGTGTGATTCTTCTTGTGTTGATAAACATTTGTGAAGCACTTTTAAAATTATCTTAGCTTGATCTTCTTCTTATTATTAGTGTGTGTGTTTCATCAAAATTCTATCAAAAACATAAATACAAGAACACAAATATTGGCTCTCTGCCAGGGCCAAAACCTCTCTCTCTTAGACAAGAAAACCCTTCAATAAGTTTCTCTTATTGAAGCTTGTTATTGATCACTGCCAAACCCTATACCCTTGACTAGGATGTACTCCAAGCACAAGTCTAGTCCTCTCATCTTTTCTATACTTTGTTCTTGACACATAGATTTCTTTCTTCCGACACTTTTCTCCTTAGCACTTCGTCCTCCTTCTTTCGGAAACTAATGATGGACCTTGTTTATGTGAGCTCTAGAAGAGACTTCAATCTTTCGTCCTTGGTGAAGTTATCCTTCACCAATGAGGATACCTTCCTTCCATTGATCCAAATAAGCTTCTTCTTGAGGTGTAATTACAGATTTGATAGATCTGCACTGCAACCCTAATTTCTCACATGTGTGGGAGGTTTCCCCTATACTTTGGTTCCTTTATTCTTTTCTTGAGAGACTATTTTATTCACTTGAGTAGGAGACATTATAGGCCTAGTTTACTAGCCCAAACTATGAGATGTATAGGAATGTTCTCTTGTTGCTGTAGTGACCACAAAACGTCTTCTCTTTCTCGTACATGTGACTATTTTTCACCCTAAAAATAGTCCCTTCAACTTCGATTTAGGTCTCTTCTTCACTACACTAGAGGCTCCTTCTTCTTCGAATTTCCTTGCCCTTTTTCGGTCTTCCTTGCTTGTTGATTTCAGAGGTAATTGGTTGATGTTGTAATGGAGTGGACAACCTCTATATATAGAGGTTTGTCCCTCCTTTTAGGTCAACTTGAAGGCTGACTTGAACTTATTCCATTATTTTTCTTCATTTGGAGGACGTTTCTACATGGAGAGGAATTGGAATTTTCTTGGAGGTATTCCTTTGACCTTTATATTATTTTATACATAGTGTAACATGCCCTCTAAGGGTCTTGCATAAACACTTTGACTTTTGACTTCCTAGAAGCACTTAAACATGTGCTTGACCTACTTCAATGAGGAAGAAACTCATTGACATATATTATAAAAAAATATTTCTTTTCTTGAATAAATGCAAATATCAAAAGTACATTTATGAAGATCGAACCTAGTTACACTTTCTTCAACACTCCCTCTTAACTATGGAGGTATTCATACAACATTACAAGGTGTTTGGCTATGTTTCAATCTTGAAGAATTCACATAAGAGAAATAGGATTTGCAATCCATTTGTTATAGCATCATATCAATCAACATTGTCATAGTGCAAGGCCTTGACTAACAACTCCATCTCTTCATGAGACCATGAGCTACAATGCTGGCGAGACCAATGATTTATAGACACCTTCATCATTGTCTCTCAAGGTACATACCCACCCGATTGTTCTCTGAGTATGACCTTCTAGGACTATTCTTATCTTGGGTTCCCAGCCCTCAAAGAATATCATCCTCTTGTCTACTCTTGTATTGGATTCCCTACACATCCTCAAAGAGTATCAGATGCAAGATGATTACCTAATCCTCCCATTCTTTCTTCCAAGTGAAGACAAAAATTTTGTGTCAATCTTGTGTCTACAGTTCCATTCATGGACTTCATATAGACTTACAGATGTTAGTCCTAGTCTAGTGCATGACACATGACATGGAAAAAACACAATTGTCACTCCTTTGTAATCAGGGGTGATCCAAAACTCCCTCTTGAGTAGGGACCTTTCACAGCTCCCTCTTAACTAGGGACTCTTTCATTCATCAACAACTTCTTCTTTGTGGGTCCTTCAACTACTTGATCTCCTTTCTTGCTTGATGTCATGAAGTCTTTGTTCGAACTTATTCTAGGTAGGGCACCATCCATTTATCACTTTCCTTCTTGGTTCGTCATGTCATTGCTTCCTTCATGGAAAGTGTCTTTCTTGCCATATGTTTGTTTTTCTTGTCATCTTTCCATGCTTCAGAATACTATTCTCATGGATGCTTCATTGTACTTGCTTGTTTACATGCTTCAACCTAGTAGCCCGTCATGACTTCATCCTGATATTACTTCAACATTGGTTTTTCTTTTACTAGATGGCTTCTTCATCACGGCATCTTTGTAGAGTAGAATCAATTATCTGCATATTTCATATCTCCAAGGCCTTCATAGGTGTCAAGGGTCCTTCCTTCCTTTGTTAGAGTTGTCCTGCCTTATTTCGAGAGATATCTTTAGAGTATATTGTAAGATAGTGATTCTTTATGATCATGGCGCTCTTCACATGCTTGATCTCTTTCTTCATTTGCTTCTTCTTAGATATATAGGTCAACCATCTTATGCTTCTTGTGAGAGAATTTCTTCATTGCTTGGTTCCTGGACTAGTCAACATTTCTTCTTGCTTCATAGTCAGCAATCTTATACTCCTCATGTTAGCATATTATATTGTTGACCTTCATTGCATTGTAGTACATGCCTTCGAGCATGTTCTTGGTGAAAGAGATTCCTTCATACTTGATCATGTTATAGAACTATTCCCATGACCCAATAATATACAAATTATAACATGACTAAACTTTAATGCATACATGCCTCATCTTGATTCTCCTTTGATCATCTTAGATTCTTGTTGTGGCCCTTATTACTTCATCTTAGCTTTCCTACATATCATCCTTTTATTGAATCCCATGAATTGGATTCCCAATGAGACATCTGCTTTGGTTCATGAACCTTCTTTTGAAGATTCCATCATGGGATCTTAAAGACCCTTGACTTGCAAATGTTTCTTTTCTTTCGATGATGGAGGTCTTCTAAGATTCTTTATCATGATCAATTTTTCTTTCATCGTGGATGAGGCCCTATACTAGGTACGCTCCTTCTACATGAATATGTTGAGCTATATCTACCATGCTCCTATATTCTAGAAAATATTTCTAACCATGCATTTTATTCTCATTATAAATGCTACTTCTTCATGAGTATCTAGAACTCTATATACTACATGCTTCTAGATTCTAGAAGATGTTTCTAGCCATGCAATTTCTACATGATTCTATTCTACTCAAAACCTGGAAATAAGACTTGAAGTAAAGAGTTTGAATTAGTCATAGTAGAGATCTGGAGGATCTTCCTTCTTTTGCTTCTTTTCTTCTCTTTTCACCGCTTGAGTCATGTGAGCTTCTTCGCTCTTTCTTTTGCTGTTGTTGTCCTTCTTAAGCTTAGAAAAATTCCTTTTGTAGTTTCCATATTCTTGGCATCCATAACATTGGATTTTGGACATGTCTTTGTTGTTCGTTCTTTGTGGAAATTTTTTTCCAAATTTTCCTTTTCTCTTGGCCATGGTAGAAAATGCATTCTCCTTTGATCGCACATCTTCCTTAGCTTTAAGTTCGATTTCCTCTGTCTTGCATAAAGACCACATTTCAATGAGCATGGTTGCTTCCTTCTTGGCATATATGCTTGATGTGAATTTTCCCAAATCCTTAGGTAGAGCATTGAGTAATACAATTGTCATTTCTTTGTCAGACATGACTTCCCCAAGCTCTTGAATTCGATCCCTTATCTTAGAGATCTTCATGAAGTAGGGAGCTGTTCCTTCCTTTGATATCTTCATTTTGTACATTTTTTTCCTTAGATACATTACTTATCCAATTGTGGATACTGAGAATAGCTCTACTAGCTTATCATAAATTTCTTTTGATGTTTCAAATTTGGAGACATAAGTAATGAGAGAGTCTTTGATTGATTCTATTAGAATCCTTTGAGATCTTGTCTCATCCTTATTATACTTAGCTAAGGCTTGAGTTTGTTCCTTAGCAGGTATAATAATATTCCCTTTGACATGTTCTAGAAGTTCATTCTCCTTGAGAAGTAAACCAGTCCTCTTCTTCCATGCAAGAAAGTTATTGGTACCTACCAATTTGTTTCTTTCCTTGCACAAAGACATTGATGTATATTAATAAGGGGACATATACTTACTTGATATATTTTGAAATGTAATTGACTTATTTTCACCTTGAAGTCTTGATGGCTTGCTTTGATGTTCCTCAAGATGTCTTCTCCAAGTGGGCTTGCTTGATGATGAAACTTGCTTGATGATTTGTGGTTTGATGTAGGTCCCTCTTTTATTTACTCTTCCTTGTAGGTGCCTTTGTGTAAGGCTACTCTTATTGATATGTAGACTTACTTGATGAATGATGGATTGGAGACCTTCTTTTCCTTGAAGTGTCTGAGACTTCTAGGCTTGATGCTTCAACCTTGTAGATGGCCTTCCTAGATGAGTGTTCTTGATATGCCCTTTCCTTGATGTGTCACCTTAGCTCTGATACCATGTGGAAGAATCTAGGGAAATTGGGTGAAGTGTGATTCTTATTGACTTGATAACAATTTGTGAATCACTTTTACAATTATCTTAGCTTTATCTTCTTCTTCTTATTAGTGTGTGTGTTTCATCAAATTGCTATCAAAAACATAAAGACAAGAACACAAATGTTGGCTCTCTGTCAGGGCCAAAACCTCTCTCTCTTAGAGAGGAAAAAACTTTGGTAAGTTTCTCTTATTGAAGCTTTTTATTGGTCACTATCAAACCCTAGACCATTGACTAGGATGTCCTCCAAGAACAAGTCAAGTCCTCTCCTCTTTTCTGCACTTTTCTCTCGGTGCATAGACTTCCTTCTTTTGGAACTTTGCTCCTTAACACCTCGTCCTCCTTCTTCTTTTGGCAACTGGTGATGGGCCTTGTTTACGTGAGATCTAGAAGAGACTTCAATCTTTTGTCCTTAGTGATATATTTCACCAATGAGGATACCTTCCTTCCCTTGATCCAAATAAGCTTCTTCTTGAGGTGTAATTGCAGACTTGATAGCGCTGAATTGCAGCCCTAATTTCTCTCACATGTGGGAGGTTTTCCTTATACTTTGGTTCCTTAATTCTTCGCTTGAGTAGGAGGACTGATAGGCCTAGGTTACTAGCCCAAACAATGAGATGTATAGGATTGTTATCTTGCTGTTGTAGTGATTGTAGACTGTCTTGTCTTTCTCACAAGTGTGACTATTTTTCACCCTAAAAATAATCCGTTCAACTTCGGTTTAGGTATCTTCTTCTTTGCTGCACTAGAGGCTCCTTCTTCTTTGACTTTCCTTACCCTTTTTGGTCTTCCTGGCTCGTTGATCTCAGAAGTCATTGGTTGACGTTGTAATGGAGTGGACAACCTCTATATATAGAGGACTATCCCTCCTTTCAGACCGAATTGAAGGCCGGTTAGAAGACTACAGGCCAACTTTAATTTATTCCATTGTTTTTCTTCATTTGGAGGACATTGCTACATGGAGAGGACTTGGAATTTTCTTGGAGGTATTCCATTTACCTTTATACTATTTTATACATAGTGTAACATGCTCTCTAAGGGTCTTGCATAAACACTTTGACTTTTGACTTCCTAGAAGCACTTAAACATGTGCTTGATCTACTTCAATGAGTAAGAAACTCATTGACATATATTATAAAATAATATTTGTTTTCTCGAATAAATAAAAATATCAAAAGTACATTTATAAAGACCAAACCTATGTACACTTTCTTCAACAAAAAATTGTTTCAGGATTCATCATCAAACTAAAAATTCCCAAGATATCTCTGTCAATAATAGTAGTATATTCCCTTCCTAAAATCTTGTCCATAATTTGAAGAATGTGCTTGACTTCCTCGAAAAATGTATCCAAAGGAAAATGAGTAGGCTCCATAGGCAAATGCTTCCCAATAGTCATTAAAAAGAAAGTCAATTGAGCATAATTTGACCCAAATAATTCTTAGAGGGTAGAAAATAGAGTTTCTTTTGAGAAAGGAGTATTAGAACTTGAAGAAGGAAAACATAATGCTTGCTGAATCAAAACGGGATACACTTGAAAAATATTTTCACCTAATATGTTCATGACAAAACATTTATGAGGATAGAGGGTAGAGAGCAACCAATATATGAATTCTCGGAACACATGGGTTTGAGGATCATGGCAGCTAAAACACCTGACCTAACAAAAGTAGCATATATGGTAGACTCAGCTTGGTTAAGAAGAACATGCTGGTAAATTTCTATGTAATTAATGGATCAAATTGGGTCAAATGTATCCCTTTCATTGTCCATCAATGGAATATGGGAAGAAGAACTTGCTCAAATGGCTTTCTTCGAAATTTTGGTAATCTTAGATGTTAGAGATTTTGTGCAAATACTTGAGTAGTGGCGGGTGATGTTGACTAGATCTGCAATTTGTACAATTGGATCCATGGAAGCATGAGCAGAGGAAAATGGCAATGAAATGAGTAAAAGAAATGAGATTTTATAGAGGAAACAAAATAATGGGCGGGAAAGAACAAAATTAAATGGGACCGTGGGAAATTTGAATTGATGACATGGAGACAAGATGAATGAGGTGATGGATGATGTGGTTGATGAGGTGGCAAAGGGGCATGATGACAGATGATGACATAGCAGTGGTATAACAGATACATGACACCCACGCTCACTTGTCGATATAATATGAGGGCAGACTCTTGTACGAAGGAAATCTGATGGAGACCCCCTGTAACCATTATGAACCATTGATTTGCAATCAAAGTAGATCTTTAAAATTCTTTGTGGAGGCACTCAAAGAGTTAACTGTTGGGCATGTAGTGCTGTCATGTTTTCTCCATCCGATGGGTCCCGCTCATATTTTCCATCATGCTTGAAAATGTAAACGACATTTAAACATTGTTGACTTTGGTGTATGGGTATCTACTTGTGTTAATATTAAGTCTACATCAATATTTAATTAGTGCAGCTTAATCCACCATTATAAATTGATCAAAATACAAGTTCAATTTTTTTCTTTGCCTTTTGATTTTCCTTTTTTTTTTTAATTTTTTTTTTTGAGATATATACACATTTTATTTTAATCACAAAGAAAAATAAAATGAGCTACAATATCTGGTTCCACATGGGGATAGTGCTTTAAAACAAAACACTAAGAACTGCATATTAGTGCCTTCACCTCGGACATGAAGTCAAAATTATAGCTTGAAACATTACAATGAAGAGCTCACTGAATATTCACAGTGATAAAAACGGTATATACAATGAAGAGGTAAAATGAAGATAGTGCTAAAAGTAGTGTTTCAAATACTGTCCATTGACTGGCAGTTGTAACAGTCCACCATCCAAAATTTCCAGAAGGAAAGTGTTATTGGTTCTGACTTCTGCTATTATAAAAAGGACCAAACCATAAAGGATCAAACTTGCCATGTTTTCCTTTATCTTCTCTCCTTAAATCCCATTGAAGAACCAAATCGCTAGGTTGAAAAAGAATATCTCTAACCTTTCTGTCAAATATTAACTTCATTTTTTCTTGGTAATTGATCAGATTCTCCATTACTTTCTCCCTGTTTTCATTCAATTCCACCAATTGATTCATTCTCCTTGTGAGTGCATTTGGTTCTTGTTGAGCATATTGGATAAGTTCCACAACAGGTTTTGCTAACTGGCTGGTAAATAATGCAGATACTCCATATACTAACTCAAAAGGTGATTATCTAGTCAACCTCCTAGTAGTAACCCTGTTTTCCTATAAGGAAAACCTCAGCTTTGAATCCTAGTTTTTCTCATTTTTTGCAATAGTTTTCTTAAGTATCTTCACCAGGGCTTTATTTGAAGATTCTGCCAACCCATTCCCTTGAGGGTAATAGGTGGTAGAATGAGAGAGTATCACATTATATTTATGGAAAAAATCAATTAGCTTTGCAGATTGGAAAACATGAGCATTATCTGCTACTAAATGTTTTGGACAACCAAACTTGCTGAAAATATTTTCTTCCAAAATTTAATTACCACTAAATCATTAGGCCTCCTTGTTGGAACAACTTCTACCCATTTAGTAAAATAATCTGTACATATCTATATCCATCTATGCTGTCCACTAGAGGGCAGATTTATCTCCCTTATAAAATGCATATCCCATTTTCTAAAGGGTTCCTCCACAAACACATGGATCAATGGTAATGGTGCTAATTTCTTCTTTGCAACAAACATTTGGCACTTTTGACAACTTCTCACGAGTCTATAAACATCAGAAAACAAAGAGGGCCAAAAGAAACCAACCTTCAAGATCTTATGTGTCGTAACCTTCCAACTGTAATGACCACCACAGAGGCATCCATGATATTCATTTACCACTTCTGTAGTTTCTCCTTTTGTTAAACAGAGCAATAAAATACCGATTGGATCTCTCCAATACAACTTTCCATCTACTATTACATACTTTTGAGCTTTGCCCATGAGAGATTTATATTTTATTCTATTTAAAGAAGAAGGACAACTAAGGAAACATAGATAATAAATAATGTATTTATACTGCTGAGAACAAATATACTTGTACTGAATTATGTTATCAGGCTCTTTATTCTTACCTTGTTCTTCTTTAGTCTTGGATTCAACAACTTCAGCCAGCAAATTGATTCCCATAGCTTGATGATTAGCTTCTGTTAATATTTTTTCTAATCCTTTTCCTTTCACCAACTTAGTTGTCTTGATGTCCATATCATATTCTCAAATGTTTGCAATCCACTTTCCTCTTTTTCCATCACTATCACTCAGAGTTAACATCTCTTTGAAAAAAACATTAGGAACATAAGCAGTGATATGAGATTGAAGAATATAAAATATAAAAGCCTTTATTTCTTTTACTAAAGCATAGGCTTGTTTTTCTAGAATATTATACTTCAGCTCTGCATCCCTTAACGCCCTGTTGAAGAATGCTACATGCTGCTCCCTATTTTCTTGATTTATTTGCAAAAGTACTGTTGCAAGAGTAAAAAGAGAGGCAAATGAGAATATCTGGAAAGGATTTTGATAACTGAGACTCACCAATACAGGGGATTCTTGAAAGGCTTCCTTGATGCTAGTAAAATTTTCCCTTGTCACTGTGGTCCACTTGATTTCTGCATCCTTTTCAACATGTTAATGATTTCCTTAACAATTTTTGTGTAATTTGGGACAAGCCTTCTTAAAAATTTATTTGTCCCAAAAAACTTTGAATCTCGTTTTTTCTCCTTGGTAGAGGTATGTTTTTAATTACTTCTAATTTTTTTGGATCTATCCTAACGCCTTCTTTAGATACAATATGGCCAATTAATTTTCCTTCTTTCAAAGAAAAATGAGATTTCTTAAGGTTCAAAGATAAGCCATACCTTCTGCATTTTTCAAAGTTCTACTGCAAATTCTTCAAATGCTCTTAATATGATCTATAGATAAAACTATAATGTTGTCCAAATAAATTACCAGAAATTTCTCTTTTTCACCTACAAAGGCTATATCTATAGCCCTCTGGAAAGTAGCACCAACGTTCATTAATCCAAAAGGCATCTTAGCATACATGAAAGTGCCCCATGGAGTGGTAATTGCTGTCTTTTTCTGATCTTCTGCATGCAGTGAGATTTGATTATAACCTGAAAAACCATGAATGATTGACAATCTAGAAGATCTTGTTACTTTTTGCAAGATGTGATCCATTTTAGGGAGAGGGTAGTTATTGTTTAGTGATGCTCTGTTTAAGTCTCAGAAATCAATACATAATTGTTAAAATTGGAAACTAGGGCCAAAATCCATGTAGGTCACCTCATTTATGGTAGCTGATATTTTTCTTAGACTCCTCTTGTTGAGAGGTTTAGGATTGATGTAAAGATAATCCAATTCTGACAAGTATTTATGGAGATATGAATTTATTAGTAATTACTTGACAAATTGTCAAAAGTGGACCAACAGTTAAGTGTGTGGCACTCTTGCCCAACGTTGCATATAAATAGAAGATAGGTTGAGTCATTATCTCAACTCATTTTACCTCTCATCTCTTCCATTATCTGTTGGGTATACGAAGGAGAGAGGACATAGTTAGGGCATCGAGGAAAGAGAAGGATGCAACTAGGGCAGTGTGGGAAAGAGGACATAGCTAGGGCAACAAGGACACAAAAGGTGCAGTGAATGGTTTAGGTCTGCATTGAGCATCACATTGCCTCCATTGACTATGGCCTTGTGTGTTCAACCTCTCCTAGGCTAGACAAAGTGCTGAACAGGTTTGCGTTGAATGTTTAAGGGCACATTTATGATTGCGTTATCTGGTTAGGGCTGGCTACAATATGTTGTAGCATGCACTGCTATTTTAACCATCTTACCTTGACTGTTTTGGGTTTCCACTACCTTTGTTGGAGACCGAGTTCTCCTAGGTTGTCTTGAAGACATTTTGGGAGCTGATTAATCACTTTTACTATTTTTGTCCATGGGTTTTATTACTCCTGTTGTAAATCACTGATTAGTGATATTGTACTATCTCTCTCTCTCTATTGAACTATTGAAGATAAAAGAAGATTTGATCAAAGGGTTTCCCCACATTGGGGGTTTTCCCTGGCTAGCTGCCACATCTTGTGTCTCTTGTCTTGGCTTGTTTTCTATCGATCGTTTAATGTTCTATCTACACTTTACTTTATGTTGTGATTGCTAATCATTGGCTAATAAAAAGTAAAATAAGTAAACTGCTCTAAGCATAGAACATACCATAATTTAACATGGTTTCAGAGCTGAGGTGAAGACAAAGCCCAAGCAAGAGTAAGAGCAAGAGAAATCACCAAAGAGAAGGTTGGCAAGGCTATCTTAAAAAAATCATGGGGTCCTCAACACACTTCCCTGCTAAAGACAAAATCCGTGAGAATTCTGACTATCATGGATGGAAGATGTCTCTCGATCTAACATTAGAAGAACAGGAAGTGTTGGACCATGTGAAAGGCAGAATTGTTGAGCTTCCATCAAATGCATCTGCTACTGCTAGAAAGAAGTGGACTAAGGGAGAAGTCAAAACAAGGATGTTAAGTTATGGTATTTTCTATGCTTATAACAGTTTACTTCTTTTTTTGATTATATTCCACAGATTAGCAATCACGTGTACATAAATTGAAGTGCAGATAAAACATTAAACGATTGACAAAAAACAAGCCAAGACAAGAGACACAAGATGTGGTGGCTAGCCAGGGACAAACCCCATAATGTGTGGGGAAACCCTTTGATCAAATCTTCTTTTATCTTCAATAATTCATCAGAGAGAAATAGTACAATAAATCTGATTTATATCAGCAGTAGCAAACCCTATATCAGCAGCATTAGCGTTAGCGGCTTCATCATCAAAACTAGGGCAATTGATATCTCACAAACCGACCGTTGGATCGGATTGATTCCACCACAAAATGTTGCAGCCTTTAGAGGAGGTTCAGATGAACCTGCAACATAGTTCAGATGAGGAGTTCTTTTGGTCCACACAGGTCAAACTTCAATTCTGCAGTTGTAGCTTTAGTTTTAGCAGCTTCCTTCAAACTAGGGCAGTCAATCTCCCACAAACCATCCATCGGATCCACTTGATTCCACCACCAACAACAGAACAACACAGATGAACCTACAACACAGATTAGAAGAGGAAGTTTGATGGTCCACGCTACTCAAAGTTTGGATCTGCAGTTGCAGCTTTAGTTTCAGTAGCTTCCGGCTTCACATGTGTGAGAGAGAGACCCTTTTCTGCGTAGTACAGAGAGACAGATGTGATGAGATGAGTGAGTGCAAATGAGGAAAAGTCCTCCTATATTTATACACAACGTTTACGTTTGAATAGATGTGACTGTTGGGCTTTTGAGCCTACATGAGTTGTCAGTCAGCTTGATAATAATTCCATAATCAAAATAAATTCATATATCCATGAATACTTATCAAAATCGGATGATCTTTAGATAAATCCTACACCTCTCGACGAGAGGAATCTAATGAACATATTATCAGCCATGAATAAGATGACCCACATGAAGATCATCTAGGACTCTATTATTTGCCAATTTTACCAAAGGAAGATCATCTAGGACTCTATCGACAAGCACCTAGTGGCCTATGTTTCCTAGCTAAACACCTCCAAGGAAATCTATTATAGACTAGTAAGTTTATTTAAAGTTAATGATGCAAATCAAGTTTTTTTCCTTAGAAATAAGATGGAGGAAATTAAGAAGGGAAAAGATGAGAATATGCAAGCATATTTCTTAAGGATCATCAAGATCAAGAATGATCTCCTATTTATTGGGGAAGTAGTTCCTGACAGGTAAATGACACTCACAACTCTTGGAGGACTGCCACCTGAATGGTATATATTCAAGAATACTCTTCTCAACAATAACGTAATTCTTGGATTTGAGGAATTGATGGATAGATGCATTCAAGAAGAAACAAGGATGGAAGAGCAAGAAATGCCCGCACTTAAAGGCCATCCCTCTACCTTTTCTTCTCATGCTAAAAGAAGAAACAATTCAGGGGCTAAATCCAAAGGAAAGGTTGGACCGAAGGGTGGAAGAAAAGGATAATGTTACAATTACAATAAAATGGGCCACTATGTGAGGGAATGCCCTGATAAAAGGGACTCACACTGAGAGAATGATCAAATCCACTCTCAAGGCAATCAAAGGAATGACAAGTCCAATGGAAAAGGTAAAAGAATTGTCAGAAATCAAGGAAGAGGAAAACCCTTCAAGAAGGCAAGAAACTCCAGGTATGAATCTAATGTTGTTAACAATAAGAAAGATGAATATTATCTACTAGCGACCCTCTCTACTACTACTCCCCCGTAATCGCTGGGAAATTGGCTTATTGATAGTGGTGCCTCAAGGCACTTCACTGGTTACAAAGAAGCTCTCTCTAATCTGATAGAGAAGGAGACCAACCTAGAAATTGTTCATGGGGACAACTCAAAATATCTCGTGAAAGGCGTAGGGAATGTCACTCTTCAATTGAATTAGGGAAATACAATTCATTTACAAGATGTATTATATGTACGTGATCTAAAAGAGAACCTGGTGTCCATTTTGGCAATGGAAGACAAAGGCTACAAGGTGGCATTCTTCAATGGCAACATACGTGTATGGGAAAAGAACTTTAAATATGCTTTCAATCTTGGGTTTTGAGTTGATTCCTTATATCAGGTCGGAGGAAGTCTGCTAGGTATCATGTCTTGTGACACATCTCTTCAGTCCGAACTATGGCATCAGAGGTTTGCTCACCTTCATTAAAAAGCTCTACCTGATGCAAGACAAATGGTGATAGGGATGCTCGAGTTCCGACTAGAGAAAGAAGGTGTATGTCCGGGATGTGTCGAAGGAAAGCTCAAAAGGGGACCATTCCCCTCAAGCCAAAGCAAGACCTCTGATATATTACAGTTGGTTCACTCAGACATATCTGGTATGATTTGTGTGAACTCCTTGGGAGGATATTTATATTACCTCACTTTTACAGATGATTATTCTCGCAAGACTTGGATATACTTCTTGAAAAAGAAGGATGAAGTGTTCTCCTGGTTTCGTCAATTCAAAGCCTTGATCGAGAATCAAACCGAAAATAAGATCAAGATCTTAAAGACTGATAATGGGACTGAATATGAATCCAATGAGTTTCATGACTTTTGCAATGCGACTGGCATTAAGAGGGAGAATACTACACCATATACTCTTGAGCAGAATGGTGTGGCAGAAAGGAAGAATCATACGATTGTGGAAGCTATCTGCACTATGCTCCACGATCAAAGACTTCCAAAGTTTCTATGGGTCGAAGCTGCAAATACCGCCGTATATGTTCAAAACTAATGCCCTGATCAAGCATTGGGTTCTAAGACTCCCGAAGAGATGTTCACTGGTAAGAAACTTGACGTATCTCATTTTAGAATTTTTGGAAGTCCTATATATTTTCATGTGCCAAAAGAGAAAAGGAATAAATTGGGTGCATCTGGAAAGAAAGGAATCTTCGTGGGCTATAACGAAAATAGTAAGGGCTATAGAATTTATGTGGCTGGTCAAATGGAAGTCGAGATTAGCCATGATGTCACATTTGACAAAGATATGGCTCTTAGCAAAGTTTACAATCTTCCTACTCCAAGGGGATCTAAAGAAGCTCACAACAGGGAACCAAAGGAAAAGGAAGATGAGGCGATGCCTGATGTGGAAGAACCTATGGATTCTATTGATTCCCCTCTGCAAGAGCCCTCCTCTTATAGGAAGAGGCCTTCATGGCTTAGGGGGACACTTCATGATGCTGAAGGACATGTTGCACCCAGGGGAACCTTCCGGGAAAGAAAGAAGCCAACCAGGTATCAAGGATACTTGACCATCATGAGCACGATCATCCAAAATGAGCCTTCATCATTCACAGAAGCTATCAAGCATCAAGTATGGAAAGATGCTATGACTGAGGAATATGAGTCCTTCATGAAAAACAATGTCTGGGATGTGGTCCCCAGACCCCAAGAAAAAGCTCTTGTCACTTAGAAATGGCTTTACAAGATAAATCATGCAGTTGATGGAAGTGCGGAAAAATATAAGGATCATTTTGTTGCTCGTGGCTTCTCTCAGAAGGAAGGTATAGACTATGATAAGATATTTTCACCTGTTGCCCGATATACCACCATCTGCTCGATCATAGCCCTTGCTACTTTGCAAGGATGGAACTTACATTAGATGAATGTCAAGATTGTGTTCTTACATGGTTTTATCAAAGAGGAAGTCTATGTGGAGCAAGCCGAAGGATTTGAGATTCATGATCGAGAATCTCATGTGTGCAGGTTGAAGAAGGCCCTATATGGGCTCAAGCAAGCACCCCGAGCATGGTATGAAAGGATCGATAGCTACTTGATGAAGCTGGGATTCACTAGGAGTGAAGCCAACCCTAACCTTTACTTTAAGGTTGAAGATGAAAATCCTCTCATATTGGTGTTGTACATTGATGACCTCTTTCTAAAAGGGGTAGACCCTCTCATTCTCAAATGTAAGAGGGAGTTGGCTTCTGAATTTGAGATGAAGGACCTAAGAGTGATGCACTATTTCCTAGGACTGGAAGTGTGGCAGAAGCCAGGGGAGATATTCCTATCTCAAGAAAAATATGTGGTGAATATATTGGAGATATTTGATATGGTGGACTGCAAGCCTGTAAGTACCCCGATGGAGCTTGACTTCAAGAAGTTAAGTGGTAGTGTTGCCGGACCTGTTTTACAAAATGCTACCGAGTATCGTCAACTTGTTAGAGAATTGATGTTCTTGGTGAAGTCTTGTCTAGATATATTATTTGCAGTCAACACGTTGAGTCAACATATGGTTGAGCCTCACCACACACATTGGATTGGTGCCAAGAATCTACTCAGATATCTTTGTGGCACAATCACTCATGGGTTGAGATACACTGTTGGAGACGTGAGACTACTTGGATATACCGATGCTGATTGGTTAAGCATTGTGGTGGACCAAAAGAGAACTTTCAGGTACTGTTTCTCTTTGGGATTTGCCTTGATATCCTAGATGAGCAGGAAACAAAAGTCAGTGGCTTTGAGCACCACCGAGGCAGAGTACATTGCTGCTAGTATGGCCTCTTGTGAGGCAATCTGGTTGTGAAAGCTCTTCAGTGAGCTATTTGGATTTACATTGGATACCACCGTGATCTTGTGTGACAACTAGAGCGGGATTCATTTATTAGAGAACCTCGTATTTCATGATTTCTCCAAGCATATCGATATCAGGTACCACTATATTTGGGATATGGTGCAGCGGGAAGCAATAAGGCTCCAACATATTGATACAGATGAACATTTCGCTGACATTTTGATGAAGCCCCTAGGAAAGGTCAAATTATTGACTTTTCGAGAATGACTTGGTGTCGTTTAGAGACCCTATTATGAGGGTCAAGTATGATGTATTGAGCTCTGGGAGCTCCAGGGGCTACAGGGTACTTCTTGGAGTGACATGCGACCACAGGGTGACTCACCATCCCTTGATGGTGCACTATGTACATGGTGAAAGGTTCAACATTCCCCTGTGACACCCTGTGGTGACTGTGGAACAAGATGAATAGTTCTCCTATGGGCTAGGATGATTAGTTCTCTGTGGCGATTTTGGAACATGATAATTAGTTCTCCTGTGGGCCAGGATGATTAGTTCTTCATGGTGACTGTGGAACATGATGATTAGTTCTCCTGTGGGCCAAGATGATTAGTTCTCCATGGAAACTATTGGACATGATGATTAGTTCTCCTATGGTGACTGTTGGATAGGATGATTCATTCTCCTATGGATAGGATGATTAGTTCCCCTATTGAGGCATCCTACCCATGCAGTCTGGGACTCATGGGAAGTATCTCTCGTATGATCATTGAGCAGGGAAATGGGGTTAGGGACCATAGTAGTACTATCGATGGACGCATCGTTGTATCTACCATACTCCATATGCTAGGATGAACTTCATTGATCTGGGATTAGTGAGAGTGGTATGACACACTCTGAGACTGACTTCAGGTCATTGGAGGATGGTATGATACATCCTTGATCATTTCTTCTTCTTCATAGTTCAAGCAGAGAAGAGCAGGGCCAAGCTGTGTAGGGCAGTGCATTTGATGGCTGGGATAGTAGCGACGGTCAGACAGATTGCAGGTGGAGTTTTACCTAGTTGAGAGGGAGTGTTAAAATTGGAAACTAGGGCCAAACTCCGTGTGGGTCACCTCATTTATGGCAGTTGATATTTTTCCTAGACTCCTCTTGTCGAGAGGTGAGGATTGATCTGAAGATCATCAAATTCCGACAAGTATTTATGGAGATATGAAATTATTAGTAATTACTTAACAAATTGTCAATGTCGGCCAATAGTTAAGTGTGTGGCACTCTTGCCCAGCGTTGCATATAAATAGAAGAGAGGTTGAGTCATTATCTCAACTCATCTTACACCTCATCTCTTCTATTGTCTCTTGGGTATATGAAGGAGAGAAGACACAACTAGGGTAGCGTGGAAAGAGAAGGACGCAACTAGGGCAGCATGGGAAAGAGGACGTAGCTAGGGCAACAAGGATACATGAAGGTGTAGCAAATGGTTTAGGCCTGCATTGACCAACACATTGCCTCCATTGACTGCGGCCTTGTGTGGGTAGCCTCTCCTAGGCTAGCCGAAGTGTTGAACAGGTCTGCGTTGGCTGTTTAAGGGCACATTTATGATTCTGTTATCTGTTTAGGGCTGGCTGTAGTATGCTGTAGCATGCACTGCTATTTTGACAATCTTACGTTGACTGTTTTGGGCTGCCACTACCTCTGTTGAAGACCAAGTTCTCCTAGGTTGTCTTGCAGGCATTTTGGGAGATGATTAATCACTTTTACTATTGCTGTCCATGGGTTTTATTACTACTGTTGTAAATCACTGATTAGTGATATTGTACTATCTCTCTCTCTTTGCTGAACTATTGAAGATAAAAGAAGATTTGATCAAAGGGTTTCCCCACATTGGGGTTTGTTCCTGGCTAGCTACCACATCTTGTGTCTCTTGTCTTGGCTTGCTTTCTGTCGATCGTTTAATGTTCTATCTACACTTCACTTTATTCTGTGATTGCTAATTAGTGGCTAATAAAAAGTGAAAGAAGTAAACTACTCTAAGCATACAACATACCATAATTTAACAATAATCGAATCTCCCCATTCTTGTTCCTCACAAGTACTAAATTAGCCACACAGTCAAAATATCTCAGAGGAACAATTAATTTAGCTTATATTAGTTTCTTAACTTCCTTCTAAATTGATGGCAACAATAAAGGATTAATCTGCTCCAATTTTTGTTTATATGGCTTAATCCCTGGTCTCAAAGGAATTTTATGCTGAATAATGGTATCATATGTCTTCAGATCTTCGTAAGACCATGCAAATATATCAACATATTTCTTGAAAATATCCACATACCTCTCGTTAAATTCTTTTGGAACATCTTTTTCCAATCTCACCACCTTTGGTTGTTGCTCTGTTCCAAGATTGCAATCTTCAAGTTCATCTTTTAAATCTGTTTTCTTTATATTGACGAAAATGTTGGACACCTAATCCTCAATGGGTTAGTGTGGAAGCTAAATGGAAAAAAGGAGTCCAAAAGACCTTGGGATGTGAAACCCAACAGTCACAACAATGTACTATAAATGTATATCACTTGTTAATAAAAATGTACTTGCATGTTTTATATTTCATATTGTTCTTGCTGCCCATGTGTGTTTAACATGGTATCAAAGCGGGTGAATTCTGACCCTGCTCATATTTGAGTCACTGTTTACTTGTGGCCTTTTGTTGTGTTTCTCTCACCGAAGCTATTCATTGACCATTAATGTTATGTGTTATGTGGGTCGTGAACTCTGAGTGTAGTGATATTGATAGTTGATTAATTCATGCACTGGTGTTGAATTCGTTGTATATATTTGTGTTGGCATATGATATTTTTGGTGCGTTGAATGAATGGTTGATTAATTCCTGCGTTGGTGTTGAAAGCCGTGCAAAAAAAACTTTGAGAGTTAAGAGTCCTGGCGCATTGGCTCTGCCATCCCTGACATTCCTGACCTCTGAAATCTGCAAGTCTCTATTTTTGGTGTCTGGTTAACCCGTTTGTCCATAAAACGTTTATTGTTAAACGTTTTCTCTCTGAACATACATTGAATTAGAGCCTAGGCACCCAAAGCCTGTCAATGCTACCCATCCTCACCGGATTAAAAGTTGTCAGATCTGCAACTTATATTTCATATGACTTCTATATTTTCCATTATGAATTCTAAGCTAATTCGACAACCCGAATTGTCTTAATCATGATTGAATCTTGAATTTTCCTAATTATATATGCTCGAATTGTGCATAACAATGCCCCTCAAACCTGCCATCACTCAGACCTGTCACTCTATCATTGTTTAAACTCTAACGCTCCACTGCTAGTGACTGAGACTCATTTCGCTGTTCTGGACTTGCATTGTTATCACAGCCGTCTACAATAAATAAATGTGTTTTATAGTATCTGGTTACTGTAATCAAAACCTTGCAGTTTCTCGAAGACTCAAAGAATTTCTTCGTTTCCTCTAGCCGTTTGTTGGTGCTGAGTTTTCGAACGGTTATTATTATTATCAGTTGCTCAAGTTTCCATGCAGAAAACAAGTTTTCTGTTCCATAAAGACCCATAGAATCTGCATCTAGAATGAGATGATGAGTTCATCGTTCATTATTCATGGCGGCACATTCATCTGCAATAAATAAATGTGTTTTATCTGGTGTAATTCTTCTTGAGGGTCCTTAAGTCTAGCCTTCGTGGGTGTTCTGCTGCTGAAGACATTAAACTGCCACAATCATTTCCAGATTTGATGTTGGGCATGTACACTTGCAATGGTCGAGTTCTGGGGTTGCAAGGCTCAATCACCATGACCGTATAGAGGCTGTGGGTCATATTTCTTATCCTGCTGAGTGTGGGTTATTTCTGATATTCCAACCCAACAACAACGTTTGAATGTGAAATAATACATGAGGATTATCCGTTCTTTTGGAAGGCCATCCAAAAGTTTCAATGCCCCTTCGTCTATCCTGTCTGTGCGCCAGCCTATCTGGAAGGAACATAATCTGAAATGAAAAAGATCCAACATGACACAAACTTCAGTTGTGATGACCACGCAACAAAGGCATTTATAGGAGGTGAAACTCCTGCAAACAAGGAAGGCCATAACAAGTTACCGCAGTTAGAGGGTTCTCCTTCCATGGGCATAAGCCCTGCTCAGGGCCCTGAAGCCCAATCTTTTTCCTTGTCGGTATTGCTCAAGAAAGTTCGACAGTTCTAAGTCACTGGGAGGCCATCAGGATGTCCATAGGATTGAGCGAACTGCAAGCAAATCAAATTCCACTCTGAATATCCCACAAAGAGACAACTTTCAGTATCCTGTTGTTGTAGGACAACAACCTACTCATGCTATATTTGCCTCCAGTGGCAGAGTTTCTCACTTTGAACAGTGGCCTATCAAATTGACCTCGAACTCTTTGTCTACTTTAGTGAAAAGGGCCACAAATGACATTAAATTGGTCTCAACCTCTCTATCTTCTCTCTGCAGAAATGAAGACTCTCTGTAGCACAATACAACAAGGGCGTCGAGGTGTTTACCTTCAGTGAAAAGTGAGTTTTATCTGTTTAAGATCGAGACCCAAGAATCATTCGTTATAGTTTACTCGTTCTAAAATATAATCTATTTTTTATACATTTGATTGGAGAGTTTGGTCCAAATCTCCTTTCGTCAATGCAAAGCTGGAAATTACTGTAATCTCTGCTGTCAATCTCAATTATGTGAGAAGATTTGGGAGAACGCTGCGTGCTTATGCAGTTGTAGGGGTCGACACATTCCCTACTTGTAAATCTACGTGAATTGACACAGAGGGTGGGAGCTATCCTATTTGGAATCACAATCTACAACTGGAATTGGGTACGAGAAAGAGAACATTATTGTACAGAAAAGCGTCGACCAGTGTAACAATACATGTTTATTGTAAAATTCCTTTTCGGAAAAATCTGGTGGGATGGACTAAGGTGCCCTTCTATGATATTGTGGAGGGCTACAGAGACCCCCATTCTCTGCATTTCCTCAGCTATCGTTTGAAGACAAGAAAAGGAAAGCCTCAGTCTGGAATCATCAATCTATGTGTGTGTCTACTTCCCAAACAATATAATTACGACTCAGACTAGCCTGGTTTCAGTTGTGGACCCGTTCACTACTCAGAGCAACCTGGTTTCAATTCTGTACCTGTTCAATACTCAGAGCAGGGCAACATTCAAAGCAGAAACTACAACATCAGTCATCAACCCCAGCCATAGCAAATGACAGTGTATGGTGTGAAAACGGTTTTAAATGGATCCCTTCTCGATGAAGAAATGGAAGCGTGAGAGGTTTTGAATCCAGATTTCAAAGCATTATTCCTTTTTTAGGTTTTATATATTAATAAATTTGCCTGTTAAAATCCCATGGTTGATCCTCATTCTGGCATATGCGTTGGTCATTTTTCTTGTCGATTCATCCTCCTTATATGGCGTTGATTACTTTATGTTATTTCAAATGTGTTGGAATATGAAGCTTATATAACCAAACACAACTGAAATCGAGAGCCATCACTATTTTTGAAGACAATTGCAATCTGTTGTAAAATCCAATTGTATTGACATATTGCGAGTGAGTGTTGATTTTTCTGTACAAGTTCATAGTTGTGATCAGTGTAATTTTGACAATGAATAAAATAGCCAGAATTGGTGAAGTATTGGAGTTCTTAAAAACTCTGATACATTCCTCTGATCATGGTACAGTAAGAATAAGCAAAGCTTCTCTTGTTGACATTAGAACCTGTTTGCATAATGTACAAGAGAATATTGAGTTTTTGTAGCTTGAGACAAAGCTACAGTAGGAAGAATTACAACAGTGGAGTCATCATTCTGAACCTGTTTCTGTTCAGAAGATTGAAACAGACTCCCATAAACAACAAGACAATAATGTTATAGTTCATTCAGATTTAGTACCCCATAAAG
This sequence comes from Pinus taeda, assembly GCA_000404065.3. Classification (NCBI taxonomy): domain Eukaryota; kingdom Viridiplantae; phylum Streptophyta; class Pinopsida; order Pinales; family Pinaceae; genus Pinus; species Pinus taeda. The sequence goes on from APFE030561967.1 coordinate 115,086, forward strand.
CGGCAGTTGTACAAACAGATGCAGAAACTCAATCCGCACCTCCCAAGCCCATCATCAGACCTTGGGAATAGCTTGTCCACAACAAGCACAGAACTGGTCTTGGATATGACAAGGACTTGTCCTTTCATATTCCAGACTACTCAAAGCCCATTCAGTTTCAGAGTGCTGGATTCCTTCATGACAGTTCACATCCATCTGTTCCAGATTCCGCCCCTCTTCCACAGCTACAACAACAACAACAGATTATGAAATGCCAACACTGTGACCGAGTTGGCCATTTGAAAGATCACTGTTTGGATCTTCATCCATGTAAGCACTATCATAAAACCAATCATTCTTCAAATAGATGATTCAAAAACAAACATCCTGAAAGAACAAAGATTCATCTTGGATGGATCGCTTCTTGGAAATGGGCATCAACAACCAAGAAGATATTCCAAACACATTTCAGAACTTGTTCTAGAGTATTGAACAGTCTTGTAGTTGAGATTTCTCCATCATCTCACCTTGTATCTGACAGGGGGGAAATGATGGTCATCTACAAGCTTCAAAGTCACATCAAGCAAGCCTGAGCCACAACTTGCCACACCAGTTTCAGAGTTGTAGCCAGAGACAAAGATGCCCATGAACATGCCTTCAGTTGGCAATCTGGGACACTTCCTCTAACATAAGACTTCAACTTCTTGCCAGTTTCAGAAGAATTCCAGGAACAAAATTGAGAACACTTCCTCTAGCAGAAGACTCTAGCTTCTTGCCAATTTTGGAAGAGTTCCAGGAATTGCATTAAGCATTCCAGAGTTGTTGGTCATCCTTAAACCATCATAGGTTGAGACTTCCCCTTTTAGGTTGAAGTTCTCCCTTTTATGCGGGGTGAGACCTGCCTTTATTGGTTGAAGGTTTCCCTATTCAAAACAATAGGAGCACTTCCTCTAGCATAATACTTCAGCTTCTTGCCAGTTTTGGAAGAGTTCCAGGAACTGTACTAAGCGTTCCAGTGTTGGTGGTCATCTTTAAACCACCGCCCTTTATACCAACATTTCAGAGAGCACATTCAACCTAGCGTTGTCATGCATTTTTGCACATTTTGTATTACAACTCTCTTCTTGGACTCATACATAACCCTTCAGATTAAGGGGGGGAATGCTGGACACCTAATCCTTAATGGGTTAGTGTGGAAGCTGAATGGAAAAAAGGAGTCCAAGAGACCTTGGGATGTGAAACCCAACGGTCACAACAATGTACTATAAATATATATCAGTTGTTAATAAAAATGTACTTGCATGTTTTATCTTTCGAATTGTTCTTGCTGCCCATGTGTGTTTAACAAAAAAAACAATTAGAATTAAACAATCTCTCCAAAGGTATCAAACCTTTAGGTATCAGATTATTCTTCAACTACATTATCTTTTGATATCCTATAGAATCCTTTAAAGGAAAATTTCTTCTTGATTTATCTTCTTTAATTTCTTCAGTTTCATTCTCTTGGTCAATATCCAAGTTTGAGAATTCACCTACCATTTCCAGAAATATTTTAATATGTTATTCATCTTTGAACACCTGCCCATACTTTACATTATCTGGAATAGAAGGTCTATTCTTGATTTCCACTTCATACCTGAGCCTAGGATCCAATGGTGGCTTAAAAGTACTCGCTGCAACTGCCAATGAATCAACTAGTCTATTACTTTCCCTAGGTACAAATTATATATTGAAAGTAGGAAATAAGTGTTACACAGTAATTTTTCATTGTCCCTGTTACCCCTTCTCCCACACCTTGGAGGACTTATTCCAGGACCTGTGAGAAGTGACATAACTTGGAAACACTTGCATTGTATTCCCCTGAGTATGTACTTCATATGCCTTGAAGACACCTTCTGCAAAATACCCATAAAAATAGCCTTTTTCCATTGGCGCGGTTTCATTATGTATCACTCGCACCAATGGGGGAAATCCTCTAAAGAGGGCGCATCAGCTGGCACTCTGTCTCAGAGTCGCACTCGTGCCAGCCTAGTTGGGTAAAGATTTTAACAAACAAACTTATGAAGGTTCTTCCTAACCCACTCACGAACTAAATCTATATTGAGTTGGGTTAGTTTGGCTTCGAATCTCCATAGGAGGGAAGTAGTTCTCCACCTCTCATGGAAGCTTTTTAGTGATAAAGCCAACCCCATGAATATTGTGGAAAATCCTAACTCCTTCTCCTCTATCTATAAAAGCTTGTCCTTTTGCCTTTGACAAGCTAGTTTTAGTTCCAGGTTCTAGTTCCAAATTCTAAGTCCTAAAGTCTAAGAATTGCTAAGCTCATGCTACAAGAAGCCTTCTTCATTCCCATGAGGCTAAATCTTAAGTGAGAAGATTCTTGTCCAAGTAACCAAGGAGAGAGAGGCTTGTTCCCCATTCTCAACAAGCTTTGCAAGGCATGTGCTGCTGATCACCCAGCGAAAGGAGGATTTGACGTCAGAACTATGGTTGTATTCTTCTTTGTTTATCAATAATAGACGACTATCATTATGGTTCCACTCTTATTGTCTTTTGTAATGATGATTGAGTTATATCCTTTCTGACTGATATATAGTTACATCTATTGGATTTTATGCTTGTATTTGTGTCGTTCTTTGCATGTGCAGGTGTCCGTTCACGGGGATCGTGGGGATCGTGACCAGCCGGAGCAAAGGAACGGGAGCAACGACTCTTCTACAAGTACTAGGTTGGAATCCAGGTAGGCCCTCATATCGGTCTTTAATTTGCAATTAGGAACCTGCGTGTTAGCATTGTTTGATTGTTGCTAGACCCCATTTGGGCTAGTAGGGATCGCCTCTATCCGCAGAGGGGATTTACCTCCACAACAATTTGGCGATTCCGCTGGGGAGTCAGCTTGTTGTTTGATTTGTCTTGTTGTTTGACTTGTAAACTATAGACGAAGCCTGAAGTACGACCAGATAGCCTTCGAAATGCTATTGCTCTGCATTAGCGAAGTAGATCAATGCCACTTCAGTCAATCTCCGGTTTGGTTTACGAACTAAACAACTTGGAACTTGTCTTGTTTCTTGGTTGTTTCTTGGTTTTTCTTGCTTGGTTAGCCTTCTGGGTTGAGTTCTTTTGCTTTTTCTCATCCCTTGGTGTACCTGGTTATTGTTGGCCTAGCTTTGGCTTGCTTGTTTTTTATTTTTGCATAGAAAACTTGACTGGTGCGCTTTTATAGCGTTACAGTCGCGCCAATTGGCGCTAGTTGCTCATTTACAACACGCACCAATCCTCAAAAGGCGCTAGTTGCAGCCTGATAGTCGCGCCAGGCCTGGGAACGTTTGAAGTTTGCTTGGTTTTGAGCCTCCTGAGCTTGGTTTTTGTTCTGGGTACCTTTTTTTTGACTGCTTGAGTGTGTTGGAGTCTTGTTTGACTGGTTTTGAGTCTCTTTTTTGAGAAATTCTTAATTTGATTTCCTTTGGTCATTACTTGGAGGTTTGTCTCAGTGTTTTCACAATTTTGCATCTTTTTGCTTTTGTTTTTGTAAAAAAATTTCCCCCTCATTCGTCGGGGGGGGGGGGGGGTGCTAAATTGTTATGATTTTAATCACCTTTGAGTGTTTTATTTTTTCTTTGGAACTCTCACCATTTTTCTTGATTTCACTTGATTGGTTCTTAGATTACATTAGAATCATCTTGTGTTTGAGAATTCTCTTTCATAGATCACACTTGCATAATTAGAATTCTCATTTTCAGAATATGAATGAAAATGTGCATAGATTATATTTGCATACTTTTCAAGTGATTTGTGCATAGATTACAATTTCATAGTTTACATTTTGAAAAACCAATCGTAGATTTAGATCAATTTTCTTTGATTTGAATTTACATATTTTTATGCTTGTTTTAAACAAACAAAAATAAAAATAAAAACTGTTTTGGAATTGATTTGCATTAGTTTTTCTTGATGAAATTAGTGCATTAGAGAATTTGTTATATTTTCTCTTAGTGATCAATTTTTGCATTGTTGGAAGTGAATGGAAACTCTCCCCTTACTTTAGTTAGCATTCATCGAATGAAATGATATATTGTGGCATATAGTTTGCATTTAGAAAATTTTGAGACATTGCATAAGGTAGGGCCTAAAAACTAAAACATAATACAAGATCAACTTTAAAATGAACTGAACAAATCTAACAACGCATTGGAACATAATGCACACTGTTTAGAGGTCTAGGCTAGAGACGTGCTCCGACGTCGTTAAACTTGGTCACTTTTGTTTCCACTCAAGGTTGGTTGATTCCTCCTTTTGTGACTCAATAGTGGTCTAGTACGGATTTTTGCTCCCACGTACCTTCGAGTATATGGGGAGACCCCACTAGGTTATCATCCTTTATTCATAGGAAGCCGTGTCTGCTGCCTTACAACCTGTAACGCACCGAACATAGCATTCGGGAAGATTGACTATCGTACAGAAAGTCCTTGGTTTTCATACGATTGCCAAGGTGTATATGCAGTTTTATGGATTGTCTGGTAAACCTTTTGCCTAGTTCTCCAGAGTAGTCACTTTTGATCCTTTTCGGACTCCCTAAAAGAAAAGGCTCATCTGAGCATTTGTCACTTCGGGTTCATTAAACATTCGAAGGCGAATAGAGTCATCTTTTTGTCCTTTTCTCAACTCTCCAAAGATGAAAAGGTCAAGCTATGTCCTTGTGTCTACAAATTAAATTACCTGCGATCACATGCCCTGTTAGATTCTGTTTGTTGGCCATTTTATTGTGTGTCTTGGTTCTTTTTCAGCCCCGTGTGTGATTTTCAGTTTTTGATGGCAACTTTTCCAGAGTTCACCAACCCAGGAATCCCCTCTGAAGGGAATCCTGGTCATTTTCCTCATTTTGGGAATGTTGGTGCTCCTTACATGGCAACGTTGTCCCTTCCTGGGTTAACTATTGGGTTGCCTGTTTGGTTGTTCTCAACCTTTGTGATACCTAATGTCTCAACTACTGGTCAATCAGTTCCTCCACCCAAACACCATCATGTTGATTCCAAGGTGGACCTCTCCCCTTCTTCACCTGTTTCTACGTCCTCATCTTCTACTTCGCCTGGTGAAAGTCTGGATTCAAGTAACCAGGTGGCTAAGAAGAAGAAGAATAAGACGAAGAAGAAGAAGTCCCATAAGCGAGAGGCTAAAAGTGCAGCTCCTGCCCCGAGTACATCTCAGGTCGGGCCACCTTCTGCTCCTTCGTGGAAGGTCAAGTTTCCTTATAAATTGTGCAAGGATGACCATATTCTTCGTGATTGTCCTGGCCTTCCCAGGATCTTAGAAGTATGGTCTTGCGATCCGGCCTGCCCCTCATCATCCTCTGAAGCTCATGGCGATGCTACCCTACCAACTGGGAATGGTAAGAAGAACGTGAAGATTCGATTCCCCTGTAAGCTATGTGAAGGCGACCATCTCCTTCACCTTTGTCCGCTCATGGATAAAGCTTCCACTGTTTTGGAAAGTCTTACAGCTTCTTCACCCCAACTCCCCGTTGGTTATCAAAGGCTCTCTTCAGATCCTCTCCCTGTCGACAAAGAGATTGATTTAAATCCTTCTCTTGTCTATCCTCCTATTTCCGAACCTGGCTGTGCTAAGCCTATTCGGGACCAACCATTGGTCGGAGAGAGTGTTGACTCGGGTTCACCACCTGTCGATCCCTCTGTTTTGGAAGAGTGTCAAGCTCATGTTCTTCTCATCTCGTCAGATTCTCCTGAGTCTGAAAACGACTCCCCCATCCCATCTGATCCCGAGAGTCCTTCTTTAAAGCAGGGGGGAAATCATACGATTCCCCCACAAAGTAGTTCAGTCGTTTCCTTCGACTGGAGTCACTTGACTGCTTTCCGCCTTCCATCCCATGTGCCTTTCTAGATTACAGTACATGCCTATGATAAGGCAGTACTTGGCACTGTCTTGGATGAGGGTGCATATGTCAGTCTGATGCCTTCCACTACTTGGCAAGCTTTGGGCTCCCCATAGCTTGTGCCGGTCGCCCAGAATTTGTTAGCGTTTGACGGAGGAACCAGTCAACCATTAGGGATCCTTCTGAAGTTCCCTATTACTTTGGGAGGCAAAACCGTCTATATAGACATACTGGTTACCCAAGGTGCTTTAGATTTCAGTCTTCTCCTTGGCCGTGACTATGTTTATGCTATGGGAGCCCTTGTCTCTTCACGTTTCCGTGTGGTTTTCTTTCCACACGACGGAAGGATCGTGACTATCGACCAATTATCGTTCTTTAGTCCCGCGGTGCCTCCTGCGCAATTGTCATCCCCTCCTGGTTTTTATCCACTGGTTGTATCTGCCCCACCGCAGGTCAACTACGTGGCTACTTATCCTGTGCCTGTATCCAGTGATGCTGCCGTCGTGCATACTATCCTGGGGGCATTGGGTCGTGACTTCCAAGATGTTATCCTTCCATCGGGAGTGGCACTCTTGGAAGCAACAACTTCTTATTCATTATGATGAAGTTCGTTCAGAGCATAGTTTGCTTTCCTATGTCAAGCTCCTTAAAAAATGAAACTGGGTTTGGTTGAGCATAGTTCCTGATCTTGTGTCACGCTCGTTAAAAAATGAAACAAGGGTTAGAGGATAGTTCTTTTACTGTGTCAACCTCATTAAAAAATGAAACAACTCCTTTTCCAAATCGAGTCTTTTGATTAAGATCTCGTAAATTACAAGTCGAGTCTTTCCAAGATCTCGAAAGTGAACCTTAATTCCATCCACTTTGTTGACTGCAATGAAGCTTGGGGGGCATGTACCTCATTTTGCATCATTATGCTGGGGGCATGCGAACTTATAACACGCATAATTTTTCGTTTCAAGCTTGTGTAAACATGAAACCGACTCCAAGTAGAGTTCTCCATGGTTCAAGCTTGTGTAAAAATGAACCCATACCCATTTTGCATTTCGTGATCGCTGTCTTTATCCGCTAAATTCTGTTAGATGAGCCTTGGTTGTTTCATCCCATCGCCACCATCTCTTTGGTTGATCATATGCTTTCACTTGCTTGTTTTCCTTTCCTGAGGGACCACAATTAAGAGTGGTTTTGTTAGCTAGCCTCTTGACCATTAAATGTTTTGAGCAGTTCCACCATTGCCGAAACCAGTTGCTACCCTTTGTACTACACATTCCTCTAAGACGAGTCACCTTTAAGCTCTTTTCTGACTCGTAAAATATGAAAAGATTGCCGAGTATTTTTTCCATTTTTGGCTCGTTAAAGAGAATAAAAATGGAGGTCTACTTTCAGCTCTTTTCTGACCGTTTAAAGATGAAAATATTGCCGAGTTATTCCTCTTGACTCGTTAAACGTAAATGAGAGGTGGTTATCTTTAAACCCTTTTCCGACCGTGTAAAGACAAAAAGATCGTCAGGCCCTTTTCATTTCAGGTTCGTTAACGGTTACGAAGCGACATGGTTTCGATCACTTTTTTACTTTTTCAGGTCGAAATCACTACTCATGAAAAGTACTCCTTGATCGTAATGATCGGGCGGTTCTTTAAAGCATTATTTTATACTTTTTCAGGCTCGAGAGACACAACTTTATGAAAAAGGACATCCCTGGAGTTTCCTTTTCTGCTGTCTTTTCAAACTCTCTAAACATGAAAAGACGCCGAGTTCTTCCTTTGTCAGACTCGTTAAAACTTAATGACATTGGATTCCATCGCAATGATGCCTTTCAAGCATATGTTATCCCTGTCAAGCTTGTCATCAAAAAATAACTGGGGTACTCGCAAGAAATGGTGGGGAAAATGGAACCACAATTATTGTCGTGTCGGCAGTATGTCACTCTTGAACATGGCACTTATCTGCATTCGTGTCTAGGTGGGGACATCTCATCTCATTTTTCACTTGCTTCCGTGGGTTTGGGTAATCTTGTTTGACCTCTCATCTGCTCGTTGCCTTGTCGCCATGACCTCTGATCATTTGATGTCAAATACTGCCAAGTCCACTGTCGTGCCGCCAATATGTTCAAGAGAAGTTGACCTCTGCAGAATACTCAACCTCCCTCTGATACCTCACATAATCCTGATTCACAAACATTTTATCCTTCTCTATCTCGTGTCAATGATGTGGGAAACATTATGGCCCACCTTCGATCGAGGTCGCTTCCTGTCGACTTCAGCTCATTATCCAGGAAGTTGACCTAGAGACTCCCTTCAGGTGCCTTGGAGCCTGCATTCCTCAATGGCAGGTTCTTCGTGTTCGACGTGAGGTTTGCATCATTGACCTCTAATCGAATGATTCTACGGGTGTTCGATTCTGGCTCACTGATTCGCACACCGTAGATTGTACCTATAGTACCTTGAGGACCATTGTCATTATTGGTGGTACCTCTCGCGTCTGTTAACAATTTTCATCATTGACTGGTAATCAGGCGATGTTCCTGCATGTTCGACTTCGACTCCCATATTCGCATGCTTGAACTTGTACTTTGTTCGGGTCGAGATGGAGTGCAAGACCCTGGATTTTATCTGTTAGAATCTAGGTTGCGATCGTGTGGATTATTATGATCATTACGTGACTCATTCACTGGATGGCTGCGACCATGCCTGAGTCTATTTATCAATCCTTACTGGATGGCTGCGTCCATACCTTGGATCTAATTCTTATGTACTCTGCTATGGATGGCTGTGCCCATACCACATACATCATGTACTTGAGATATAAGTTGTACTTCTTCATGCAGGTTCTCTGGCGGCAGTGTTTTCAGTTGGCCATGTTCTTGTAAAGAATTTCACCCCTCCCTCTCTCTCGGGCCTCATGCTTTAGGGGGCATCTGTTACATAGTAATTTGTCACCATCCCTGTTACCCCTTCTCCCGCACCTTGGAGGACTTATTCTGGGACCTGTGAGAAGTGACATAACCTGGAAACACTTGCATTGTATTCCCCTGAGTATGTACTTCATATGCCCTAAAGACACCTTCTACAAAATACCCATAAAAATAGCCCTTTTTCCATTGGTGCGGTTTCACTGTGTATCACTTGCGCCAATGGGGGAAATTCTCCAAATAGGGTGCGCCAGCTGGTGCTCTGTCTCAGAGTCGCACTCGCGCCAGCCCAGTTGGGTAAAGTTTTTAACAAACAAACTTACGAAGGTTCT
>APFE030561976.1:0-20000 GCA_000404065.3 Pinus taeda
CAAATCTGTTTAACAAATCTCCAATGTATGTCTTTTGAGAAAGAAATATGGATTTTGAATGTTGGGTTACTTCAATGCCAAGATAGTAATGAACATAGCCCAAATCAGTCATTTCAAAGATTTTTCCTAATTCTTTCTTTATGGATGCAATATAACTTTCATTGTTCCCTGTCTTTAAAAGATCATCTACATATACCCACAAGATATACAACTGTTTTTCCAACTTTCTTGACAAATAAAGTTGCATCATCAAGATCAAATTGATTGAAGTTGAGTTTCAGAAGATGCTCAGTTAGCTTTTCATACCAGGCTCGTGGTGCTTGTTTGAGGCCATACAAGGACTTCACAAGTTTGCATACTTTATGTTCATGTCCTTTCACAAAAAATCCTTCAGGCTGGGACATAAAAACATTTTCTTTTAGATCTCCATTCAAGAAGGCAGTTTTTACATCCATTTGATGGACTTTCCAACCGTTCTGAGCTGCTAGTGCAAAGAGTGTCCAGATGGTGGCCCATTTTGCTGTGGGGGAAAAAGTTTCCTCATAATCGACCCCCTCCTTCTGTGCAAAACCTTTTGCCACAAGCCTAGCTTTGTGCTTGTCAAGTGAGCCATCAGCTTTGTACTTGTTCTTGTAGACCCACTTGCACCCAATTGGTTTGGTTCCAAATGGAGGATCAACCAGCTTCCAAGTGCCGTTCTTTATGAGGGCATCATACTCCTTTTGCATTGCTTCTTCCCATTCATCATGAGAAGCAGCTTCTTTAAAGGAAGTTGGTTCAAAATCTGTAGACAAGTTCAATTCACAATCATAAGAAACATCCATATCAACAGGTGAATTAGAGTCATCTACATCACCTCCATTTTGTCGGTTTGAATTTATGGTTCCTGTTTTTCCAATTTCATCAGGATGAACACTTTCAAGTGTCTTTGTCAGCCACTTTGGGGGACCTTTCTGAGATGGTCCAGGCTGCTCTGTTGACTGAGTTGGGAGTGAATCAAGATTGAGTCTCCCAATTCTATCAATTACATCACTTAAAGCATCATCCGTTGTTGGAGTTTCCGACGGGGGAGAATCTTCTTCAGAAGAAGATTCCACATGTTGATCTAGTATAGGAATCCCCCCTTCAAGATGTGGAATCTGATTTTCAAATTCTTGAAATGATTTCATTTTTGCGAATCTATCCAAGCGATCAAGTTGCCGCTCAACAACATTGTCAGATTTGGATGATTCAAGAAAAATTACATCTCTAGATATAACAAACTTTTTATTTTCTTCATCATAGAGGCGGTATGCTTTGGAGGTGTTTGAATACCCCAAGAAGATACACTTACGACTTCTAGCACCCAGTTTTTTTTATGTACCTTTGGTATCAAAGCATAACAGGTGGAACCAAAGACCCTGAGATGTTTTACTGAAGGAACATGTCCATACCAAAATTCATAAGGAGTCTTGTTTCTTATAGTATTAGATGGACATCTATTCTTTATATATGCAGCACATAGAACAGCATCAGCCCAAAACATTATCTTTACATTTTTGAAGAAAAGCATGGATCGTACCATATTCATGATTGTTCTATTCATTCTTTCAGCTACACCATTCTGTTGGGGATTATAAGGCACAGTTGTTTGATGTTTGATCCCATGTTGGCGAAGATAGTTTTTAAATTCATTTGATGTTTATTCTTTTCCATTATCAGTGCGAATAGACCCAATATGAGATTGTGCATCATTTTCAATCCATTTATGAAAATTCTTGAATGTTAGGAAAGCATCAGATTTGTTCTTCAATAAATAAACCAACACATTCTGGTGTAGTCATCAATAAATGTCATGATATATTTATTTCGCATTTGCAGAAGAAACAGAGCATTGGACCACATATTGAATGAATGCGTTCAGTTTCCTATGTGCTCTTGAATGCGAATCATGAAAGACTGTTTGCTATGCTTTCCTAGAATGCAAGCATCACATTGCTGAAGTTTTCTAGGAATTGTAGGCAAACCAGCAACACCATTTTTCTTCAATAAACAGAGACTATCATAGTTTAAATGTCCAAATCAAGCATGCCATAATAAACTTGATGGAAGTGTACCTTCTTCATGATGAGAAATATATGAGAAATATTGTGCATGAGCAGATGTTCCTTGCAGTTTGAAAAGTCTTTCTTCTTCTATTCCCCTCATGACAAGTGAGTGATCAGATGATTCTCTCACCTCAAGCTTGCCATCAAACATATGAATGGAGTGACCTTGCTGGCGGATGTGGACCAAGGACAACAAGTTTCTCTTGAGCTATGGGAGATATAGAACATGATCCAGAAGAAAGTCTAAGAGACTAGGTAGTTTAAGCCTGATTGTGCCAAGCCCTGATGGCTTGATTTTTGACTGATCTGCAAAGTATACTACTCCATCAAAATTGCCAGTGAAATCTTCAAAAAAATCTTTTCTATGAGTCATGTGACAGGTTGCTCCTGAATCAAGCAGCCAATCATTTTTCCAGGAAGCAAGTGAAGTATTAAAAAAATCTTCATTTACTCCAATGTTACATTGTGCCTCAACATAGTGAGCGGATTCAGGTGCTTTACCTTTGTCTATATCATTAGTTTTACCTTTCTGTTGGTTTCTTCTCTGCTCATTTTTGTCCCATGGTAGCTTGCATGTAGAGGCATCATGTGATCCATTTCTTTTGCAGCGAATATAATGTAAATCTGCCTTTTCTCCTTGAGAATGTCTACCCCCCCTGCCTCTGAAGTATCTTCCTCTTCCTCTTCGTCCACCTCTTCTCTTGTAGAATCTTGAGCAGGATATTTTTCTTTATTAGCCAGGCATGCAATCTCTTCAGAAGATTCAGGGACTGTCTTCTTTCCAAAGGCTTTTTCTCTTTCAGCAAACTTTTTCGCAAGAGAGTCAAAGGTTATATCTTTGAGATTTCCATTTCCTTGCAAAGACTCAAGATAATTGGAGTATGTAGGATAAAGTGCCTTGAGAAAAGCAATAAGAGAGATATCCAACTCAACCTTAGTGGATTTGATATCATGCATTATAGACTTTATTTCAGATGCAAGAGCAAGAGGATCATTATTTTGCAGTTCAAGAGTGAAGAGTTTAATCATGAGTTGGACGACTTCAAGTGCAGAATGTGAGTCATAGAGTTCTTTTAGCTTTTGTAAAGCTTCAAAGACAGTTGAATATGATGAAATATGGCGACTCACCTCCTTATTTACAGATGCTGCGATTAATGCATACACTTTGCTATTCTTGTTTTCCCAAATGGCGAGCTCTTTGTCTGAGGTAGGCTTTTCTGGGTCACTGTCTCCTTCTCCGACACACACTCCTTTCCACAACTCATTGAAGATGAGGGTGTGTTGTATCATCCGGGACCAATTAGGATAGTGCTCCTTGCCAGTGAGAACTATTCCTACCATAGAGATGATTGAATGCATTCTGTAAAAAATTACTTCTGCTGATAGAAAAAAAATACTTTTGCTGATAGACTAATACTTCTGATGGCAAAAAAATTTGCTCTTGTGGAGAAAAAAAAAACTTCTGCTGCTAAAAGGAATGCTGATAACCCTCCAACAAAGGCAAAAAAAAAAAATTCTCTTATGGAGAAAAAAATTCTGCAGCTAAAAAGGAATGCTATCACTTCACTGCATATAACTTTTTTTTTTTTTTAATTCAGTATATGCCAAGCAATGTGGAGCAAAGTAATAAAAAGGAGGAATTTTGTTGAGATTTCATTGAAACATTGAAATCATTGAAACGACTCCGCCATCATTGCGTATGTGCCTTTGATGTAAAATATATATATATATATATATCACATAAAATAACGCTTTGATGTCACTGTAATCGTTGCACTAAGTCTCAAGAAATGTTGTAATATATCACTGTAATATATCACATATATATCGCTGTTACATCTATATATATATCACATAAACTATATCGTTGTAATATCAATGAGGACGGCACCTCACCCTCGGCGAGCGAAGAGGAAATGCACGGTTCTGGCAAAGGGTCAACTTGGCAAAGGGTATGACACGCTCTACGCACATGTACGAATTGGGCTCTTTACAGAGGAATGAACTACAAGTGGTGCAAACAGAGTTAACCACAGCCAAGAGAGCGTCGCCATTGCAGTCTCTCAAGAATAAGATGACTTCAGTAGAGCCTCGAATATAAACCGTCAAGCTCCCTCGTATCTATATCTAATCACAACCTTCTCTGACTCTCCGTATCGTTGGTTGTGGCAAACAACCTTGACGAGGCTAGCCAGGTGAACTTGGAAAGCGACACAATCTTCTTGAACTTTGCTGATGATTCCTCCGACGCAGAACAACGTTAATACAATGTAAATACGGCGTTAATACAATAGGAACTCCATACATTCAGCGCAGTTTTAAACAATGTTAATACATTCAAGATACAGCTCTTTTACTGTCAGTCTATCCATACAAACAACGCCATTCAACTCAGTGGTAAACGATACATAGCGTTAATTGAACGATACGTGGTCACTCCAAATACCATGCATTCAATACAGCTCTTCAAACAACACGTTAATACATTCAAGCTTTGATACCTGATACCATTTGCTGTTGGAATCTGAAAAGTTCATGTCCGGGCGGCCTCATCAAACGTTCAGGCATTCACCATGCTTCCGCTGCGCCCTTTGATACCATGTCAGAGGTTAACCAACGGATGTTATTGACAGAGCGTTATGGCAGAGAATGGGACAGAGGAGTTACAAGGCATGCTTAAAAAAGAACCTGGGACCTGTGCTCTGATACCATGTCAGGCCAGGAGTAACTCCCGACTGAGCAGAAAAATTGATTCATATATTCCATTAGGTAGCTATTTGTTATATACATGAATGTGACCGCTCAGTTCATCTTCTTGATGACTGTTCACATTCAAATTCACCCAATTGCAGAGGATTAGGTGTCAACATTTATTTTAAAAGGCCTTTATTCATTTCAAGAAGTTGTATACAATAGGAGAATATAAAATTCAATCCATTAATGCTTCAAATGGTGCCTCACTTGTTTTCTAAAGAAGATAACTTGGAACTAGCTAAAGATATCGAGGGTGAGGAAATAATAAATGTTATTTGGGGGCTAGAACCTAGCAAGACTATGGACCCAAATGGATTCATGGTCCATTTCTACTATGTTGGAGTATAATACAATATGATAAGGGCCATATGCTAAGGTGGATAAAAAGGAAACCTAAAATAGGATTATGCAAAAACTTCATAGTTTTATCTCTCATCCTAAAAGAATCCAATGCCTACTCATTTTATGGATTTGTCCCATATCCTTATGCAATGCTTCATATAAAATTTTGATAAAGTTAATGGCCAATAATTTGAAAAATATACTTCCATAGATAATATCAAAAAATCATCAAGGAAGTTTCATGTAAACGTATTAAATTATATATAACATCCTTAGACTTGCGTACGAAGTTATCCATTTAAGAAAAAGTGAAAAAGACAAAGGGATGATTATAAAGATAGACATGGAAAATGCACTTAATTTGGTATGTCTTAATTTTTATTTTTAGTTCTAAAATGTTTGGATTCTCTAGCCCTTTTATTTCTTGGGTTCATCTATGCATTAGATGCCCCTAGATAGTTCCCTTGGTACACCTACCTCCTTTTACAAAGTGAAAGAGGACTTGGAGAAGAATGGGTCACCCTATCCCCTTGTTTGTATCATAATGGTAATGTCTCTTAGTAAAGAATTGAAGGAAATTTGTAAGGAATCTCTATTGTATGGGAACTAAATAAATTATCCACTCAAAAAATTTTAATGACACACTTGGTTGAAGAGGGACATTAGTTATTATAGCATAATAATTTGAGAAAGTTATATTTCAATTAATGAATGCTTCTCGAGGGATTATAAATAAAAGAAAAAAATTACCATTGGAATGTATAACCATAAATACTCAATTTAGTTTCAAGAATTCTTAGATTTCCTTATGTGATAATTTGGTCCTATTTTAAATATTTGGGGATACCCATATCTCTCTTCTTTCCCGTGGAAGAAAACTAGTAGAACACCAATCAAAAAAATCATAACAGACTGTATTGGGAGTTGGTGGGGAGAGAAGGTGGGGTATTGGGAGTGTTAGTTAAACCTTGTTGGAAGGGTAATTATTATTAAGTGCATGGTATCAACTTTTTCCTTATTTTAGAGGATAGTAATAGTTGGATCCAATAGGGCCTGTGTAGTGAATTGGGACACCGATTAGGAAATTTATGTGGAGAGAAAATAGGAAAAATACCAAAAAGTATCATATCATAAAATGGAGCACCATAAATACCCATAGGACCAAGGAGGACTCAATAATAAAGATCTACAAGTAATGAATTTAGTAACGGGGGAATTTTTTCTGGAGATATTGGGTGAAAATGCATAGTGAAAATCAATCGTTCAGAAAAGGTACATCCAAGTTAGTATGTTAAAAAGCCCAGAACTCCCAATTCTAAATATTGAAGTTTCATATATTTGGTAGTTATGCCTTGCAACATCTCGTCTCATCTGAAATATTATTTCATTGGTGCCTAGAAATGAAATGAATATCACGACATGAGAGGACTTAGTTGTAGGAAGAACCCCTATAAATCAATTTCAACAATTTTTAGAGTTAAGGGAATGGATGCAATCACAAAATATCTACTCACTATGGTACATTTTAAATGGTATTGCTTCAAAATTTTATCTTTATTTCCATGCTAAAAGATATTTGATAAAGGATTTCATAAATCTCCATAATTTTGATGAGTTAATAGACTAAGAAGCTTAATTTTATTACAAGAAAATGAGATTTAATGTGGACATACTCATAACATTTTAAAAGAAAATTATTTTTACCCTCACCTTTTTGTATTGAAAATATTATTTTTACCCTCACCTTTTTGTACTGAAAAGATAGACAGGATCTTTCATCCCACATTGTTTTATGAATCACACAATGCCCTATTTCACTATGGAGTTCATTCTTATTTTAACAATGTAGAGTTTCTTTTTTAAATGGGTTATAGTAAAAAGATAATCTTTTATCTTTTAGATTAGGGTTAATGGCCCTTTTATACTAACTTTTTTTAAACCATAACTTGGAGATATGTGTATTAATAAAAACACTATAGTGAGGTTTGTGACAAATGTACATTAAAGGATTGCATTAAATAGACTTAAACATGAATTTAAAGGAGGAAAAATTACTATCATATAGCTACATCTGAATAACACCATTCACCATTACTTCTAGCAAAACTTGGTGGTATAGATTCTACAAAAAGGTCTAAAATGATAACTACTATAAAAAAAAAAACCTTAACAAAAAGTACATTAGCTTATTTCTTCGTCTTGAGTTGCTTTCGATGAATCCAAGTCCACTTTAATAATTTATGCATACTTTGGTAGCTAGTGAATAGTTTCATCTTCCTTGAGAGCCCTATACCATAATGCAGAGCATGTTGTAGTTCACTTCCAACATAGGGATTTGGCACTTAATTTGAAACAAAGCACCTAAAATTATGGTAATGTTTGATTATTATGTTCTTGATTTCTGCTTATGGCAACCAAACTAAAGCTTTTGTTTCCCTAGATAACCTCCTCATGGCTTCTCAAAACCCTCCTGATCTCATATAATTCTCTATAATAATCCATCTAATGATGAATGTTGTGTAATATATAATGTGGGAATGGAGCTCCAATGATGTTGAGACACTCTACAATAAAAATGTTTAAGACCAAGTATTCCTTTAGAGGGAGCTCTAAATTCAAAATCTATAAACCATGTTGAGGATACCTGTAATAATAAACAGAAGAAGAAAACCCCTTCCCAAAAAAATATTTATATTACAATTCCATATAAGATATATTTAAAGAATAAAATTTGAAAAACTTATAAGTATTATGTTTTTTTCTACTGGTGGAATTGACAAGTGGGTTGGGTTAGTACTTGTGTGATAAGGGTTCAATTCCAATGGCTACCACTATAACCTATAGGTCTATCCATAAGGCCCCACACATGATGCATGTGTTAGTCAAGGTTTGAACTAGAAACATTGCAAGGAGTGCCTTAACAATGCACCTTATTTCCAACCAATCTACACCCCAAACATGTAAAAAATACTACATTAAAATAATAAACATTTATAATAATAAAAAATATGTTTTTATGTTATTTCTGGAGCCAAACAATGTGAAATAGCATGAAACATTTGACATTTTAGGTGGACACTCCACATATCATTAGGGATAGAAGTGTTGATTTTATAGTAGCGAGGTAGACTAGAACAATTTTCTATCTGGTAACTATGTCCAATGATACATTTTAACTTCTTAGAGCATTCAAATCATCAAGTAGTTACAATTACATTAACTTTAGTAGAGTAGTAGAGATCATGGTAAAACAACGAAATAAGAGACACCAAATTTTTCTTAGGACAAAACCCCAGAAGGGGAAAACTCGGTAATGTTTCCTTATGAGAGAATGTCCAAATAAACCAGTTTGTATATAAGATAATTCCAATTAAAGGTCAATTATTGATCACATTAAATTCCAAGTCAAAGTGAGTCAAAAGAGAGAGAAAGTCAATGATCTATTCACAAGTCTATGTCTGTTCAAAGGGTCAAATTTCAATCTACAATCAACTAGTCAAAGGGGTCAATGAATAGTCAACAATCCAAAGAATATTCAATCATCAATCCGTAGTCAAAGATTTGGTAAAAAATAGAGAATCAAGCCAAGTCAACTCATTGATCAAAGTATTCTTCTTATCCTTCTATAATAGGTTGAATGAGTGGGTGATACGATGATCAAATGGAGTGTAATGAATACCAATATATAGTAGTCTCATCAAGGCATTTTTAACCTTGTGTCAAACCCCTTCAGGTGATGGGGCCGACTTGTCCAGTGGAGGCCAACCTAGACAAATAGGAATAAATTTATTTCTCCTTGAATTTTAATAATGAAAAGATGAACCACGACTGCAAATTTTCAACACTCCCTTTTAGCCACAGAGGTACTTTTCATTCAAAATATCAGACGTATAAATCTCATTATAAGGAAAGGTTGATAGCTTCAAGCTCATCCCATAAGCCAAGACCAATGGCATCAAAGTCAGAAACCAACTTACCAAGGGATCAATCAATATTTTTCATGAGGCAAAACTCACCAACCATATGTAATGGTTTCCTAGTCATGCATAATGACCCAAGATAGGAATTAAAGTCAATCTCTCTGACCATCTCACTGGTCTCTCAATCAAACATAATGACCCAAGGGAGTAATCAACATCAAAATATTCAACCATACCAATGGTCTCCTGGTTAAACCCAATGACTTAATAGAGTACATAGGGTCCATCTCTCCAGCAATAAAAAAAGGCCTCTCTATCAATACTAATGACCTAAGGGAGGAATCCTTATCTTAATATCAAACTCCTCAACTATATAGTCTTTTGGTCCATGAGCCAAGAAAGGAATATTGATCTTGATCTCGAAACAATGAATCTCCCCAACCATATGGTATCTCAGTCAAATACAATGATCCAAGGGAGAGTACTCAAAATCAATGTGCCCGACCAATCCTACTAATCTTGTGGACAAACAAAATGACCTAAGGGAGAACTCCAAGCCTCAGAACCAACCATCCCAACCATAAGGTTTATCGTCAAACTCAATGACCTAAGGGAGTAATCATGACAATATTCCCAATTATAATTCATGGTTTCTCAACTAATCCCAAGGAATATTGTTATTCTCATGGTGCTATACATTCAATTCTCTCTCTCTCTCTCTCTCTATCTCTCTGTTGTAGCGGCTACAACCACCCTCCAAAAGTTTGGTCTACACCCAATTTTGGAGCCTCCCTTGAGAGTTTCACTTGATGACTGTACACACTCGGGTTCACTTTGTGAGCTCGTGTAAGTCTTTGCATTCACCTTTCTTGTTCGTTTCACCAAGTCTTACATGTTGATGTCAAAGTCATGCTTGCGACCATGTTCTGGTTATGTTCAAAGTCTTCACTTTGTGTGTACTTTTTGTGTTCGCTATGAAAACATTTTTCACACTCACACACGGAGTCACATTCACTGTCACGCAAGCATCATCACGGTCGACCAACGATCAATCACAAGTGTCGTGCTTGTCGCCTACACCATCGGTCAGTCATGTTGTACATATGTGTTTGGATGGTTTGATTCATCTCATTTTCGAGTCATGCAAGTGTGTGTTTGCAAGATCATGTATGCATCTTTCACTCATTCACACACTTAGTCATTTTGCTAAAGTTTTGACGATCCTCTGACAGCCAGACCATCACCCTGCCATTGATTCAGGTGGATATTGATGGCCACTCACCAATTCCACTTGGACCCCCACCATTGTTTTTTTTCATTTTTTTAGTTTCCTTAATTGTAGCATAGTTTACTATTTTTAGCAATTTTTTGGGTCATGAACTTCCAAAGCCATTTTGAGGCCCTAAATGACGTTTTTTGGGAAAACTAGGACCAACATGGGTCCATGGACTTATGTTTCTAATCCCAAAGTTGTATTCCTTGGTTAGATATTTCTAACGAGGTGTTGTACCCATCAAATAGAGATCGTATGCTAAAGTTACGACCCTGGGAAGTTGATGTACCAATTTACCCAAAATGAGGCCCATAGTTTGGCGCTTCATCTCCTAGGGTTAGGTTTTTGGATGTTTAGGGTTTTCCATTGTTTCTCAACAATAAATAGGCCTTCGAGCCTCATTGTAAGACAATTCAGAGGCATGTAGCTGCCACATCTCTCCTAAGAGATAAGCTACCATCACTTGAGCTAGTTTATTTCCATTTATTTTTGTAAGCATATTTCAGTATTTTACATTAATGAAATGAAGTATTATTTATGTTGCATCTCTATATTTATGGTTATATCTATAATTTGTTGTGTTCCTATTTAAATCTGGATCAGTGGTATCAGAGCGGTATGCTTTTTCTCTGTTTTTCTTTGCATGTCCCAAACGAGGTTGGGATATAAGGAGTTAGGGCTTGAATTGGTCGAACCTTTGCAAGACCAACCTTGCAAATCCCGATGGCCTCCCATGGAGGATGAAAAGAAAGACGAGGGGGCAGGAGATCCTATCAAAATCATGCTCAAAGAGGCCCTCGAGCGACAAAGGAATGCGATGATGGACAACTTTGCATAGATCCTTCAACGTCTGCGCAGTGGTGACACATCTACTTCTAGCAGCTACTCTGGAAGCGCCACACTCTTTAGGTATAAGTTAATTTTGACATTCCCATATTTGAGGGTCAAATAGATGCAGATGTTGTAGATAAATGGTTAAATCTACTAGAAGGGTATTTTCCTAATCATGATTTTTCCGGCTGGGAAAAGATTACTTTCGCTCTTCTCAAATATACCCCACACGTCAAGGACTAGTGGGAAACCTACTACGAGCAGAAGGATGAAAGTACGACCTCATTGTTTTTAGCCACACCCACTTGGAATTCATTTTGGAATTCCATTAAGGAGCAATATTACCCTGTTAGAAGCTATGAGGATAAATACATAAATCGGACCATGCTGCGGCAGGGAAGGGACGAAGATGTGCCAGAGTTTATCAATATTTTTCATACCCTTTGCACAAAGTTGGGTATCAAGGATTCTAAGCTGGATTTGGTACTCAAATACCGCGGTTGCCTACACAGGTACATCCAAGACGATATGGAGTCCCTGGACATCTCCTCGCATGGCACGGTGTACTAATACGCTGTCAAGATCGAGCATAAGTTTAAACAGAAGAAGTGAGACTTTGGATCTGCAAATCCAAAGCAAGGGAAAGGTACCCCCAAACTATTGAACAAAGGACAAAGCCAAGGAAGGGTGGCCTAGGAAAACCCACCAAAGCCGCAAGAAAAGAACAACACCGCGAAGCCGAAGAAGGACATGGGAAAGTGGTGTAAGTTCCATAAGAGCTCCACTCACAACACAAGTGAGTGTCGAGCCAAGCAGTCACTGGTGACTGATCTAAAGTCTTCAGAATCAGATGCATGTTTCGACTCTGAGTTAGAACCTGATAAGGGGAATGACAAAGGGAAGAATATTATCGATGTGGATCCAAATGCCACCGTTGCCACCACAAAGATCCAAAAGGAGGAACCCGAAGATCCAGAGGAGGAGGAGCGCTTGTTCCACTCCCAGATGTGGGTAAAGGGCTCCACGCTACAGTTCATTGTTGACAGCGAGAGCCAAAAGAACCTCATTTCAGCAGAGGTCATGAAGCAGCTAGGCTTACCGACCACAGAACATCCACAACCTCACCAAGGGCGAGATCTTTGCGTGAGCCAGCAGTGTCGCCTTCCATACAAGATCAAGCCCTTCACAAAAGAGGTATTGTGTGATGTTTGTGATGTATTATTAGGCCAACCATACTTGTGGAAGTGACATGATATGCATGAGTCAAGGCCTCATGTTGTTATTGTTACTTTGGGAAATAAGTTGTACAGGATACCGGAGGTAGCATCGACTACCGCCATCTCTTTGGTTACTGCAAAACAATGCAGTAAGCTCATTTCCAAAAACTGGGAAATTTGTTTTCCTGATGATATGCCCTCAAGGAAAGAAGAAGACGGTGGCCACGTCCTCCAGACAGGGCCCCTATGCATGAAAGCTATAGATGGACAAGGCCGTGGAGGTGTACGAGGACATCTTCACCTCCCTTGCAAGGGTTCCTCTGCACTGTTAGGTCAAGCACTCCATCGATTTGACCCTAGGTGTGTCACTGCCCAACGAAACAATCTATCAGTGCTCCATTTTTGAGAACGATGAAATCAAGAGGCGGATTCAGGAGTTGCTGTAGAAAGGTCACATCCGATCGAGTTCATCGCCCTGTGGGAGCCCGATTGTGTTGGTACAAAAGAAGGATGGGACTTGGAGACTCTATATTGACTATCGGGCGCTGACAACATCACTGTCTAGAATAGTACCCGATCCCATGGATTAATGACCTTCTGGACCAAATGAAGGGGGGGAATATTTCAACAAGATAAATTTGAAGTCAGGATATCACCAGGTACCAATTGAACCCTCCGATGTGTGGAAGACTACCTTCAAAGCCAAGGAGGGCTTTTTCGAATGGTTGGTTATTCCTTTTGGGTTGACGAATGCTCCTGCAACCTTCATGAGGCTAATGGATGACATCTTGTGGGCATTCACCAACTCATTTTTAGTGGTATACTTGTATGACATCCTGATCTTCAGCCAGAGTTGGGAAGAGAACCTCCACCACATCCGACAAGTTCTCCAATAGAAACACAAGTTATGTGCCAATTTGGAGAAATGCACTTTTGGCATGACCCAAGTTCAATATCTAGGATACATTATTGATGAATGGGGGGTGCATGTGGATCCATCCAAGATCCAAGTCATTTGGGATTGGCCATCTCCAACCACTCTGATAGAGCTTCACAGCTTTCTGGGTCTTGCCAACTTCTACCGCAGGTTCGTGTTGGGACTTTCTCATATCGCTTGGCCCTTGAGTCAAGTCACCAAGGGAGGAGCGAAAGAAAAATTATTTTGGCTTGAATCTCAACAAAAGGCATTCATAGAGTTGAAACATCACCTCTACTCGGCACCAGTGCTTGCATTACCAGACTTGCAACAACCATTTGAGATCGAGACAGATGCCTCTGACTATGCTATTGGGGCAGTCCTTACTTAACACAGGCATCTAGTGGCATATCACAATGAGACACTTTTAGACACAGTCTAGAATTATCCCACTTATGAAAAAGAGATGTATTCCATTGTGCAGGCCTACCGACAAAGGAAGCATTACATTTTGGGGAAGGAAACGATCATCCACACAGACCACTGGCCCCTGTAGTCCATACAGACCCAAGGGAAGTTGCAGAATCATCGCCATCAGAAGTGGTCCACATACCTACAACAGTTCCATTTTAATATCAAGTATAAGAAAGGCAGCTCCAATAATGTTGCAGATTGCCTAAGTTGACCACCGATCATGGCATTAACCACCGTGCTCAACTCTTGTGGGCACGAGACTTCTGATTGGCCACGTTTCTATAGAAGCGACCCAGAGTTTGGCCACACATACCAGACACTCTTGGAAGGTCAACATGTTCCATATTTTCACCTCAGGATGCCTTGTTATGCCACTTGGGTCACCTTTGTGTTCCTTCAAGTGAGCGTGCCAAGATGATTTGGGAAGCACACTACAGTCAGGATGCTGGGCATTTTGAGGTCAAGAAAATGGTGGCATTACTGCAAAAGTATTTCTATTGGCCAAATCTTCGACAGGATGTTGGGAAGTAAATCAGATCCTGCACAACCTACTACATTTTGAAACCGACCATCAAGAAGTAAGGCCTCTATACTCCGATGCCTACCCCTAGTCGACCTTGGGAATCCATCTCCATGGATTACTTGTCAGGCCTTCCTTCTACTAAGAATGGAAATGACTGTGTTTTTGTGGTCGTTGACAGGTTCTTGAAGATGGCCATTATGGTGGCCTGCAAGAAGAATATCACATCAGAAGCCATTGCTAAACTATTCTTTGAAAGAGTGTGGGTACACTTTGGGATCCCACGGTCTATCATCTCAGATCGGGACAACAGGTTCCTCAGTACATTTTGGTCCAGTCTCTGGTTAATGTTGGACATGAAACTCACTAAGTCCACAACCTTCCATGCCCATACTAATGGCCAAACAGAGGTTGTCAACAAGATGATCGTACACATTCTACGCATGTACAACTCAAAGCATCTAAGCACATGGGATGAGAGCCTCCCCTATGTTCAACAAATCTATAACCGTGCTCTCCACAACTCGACTGGACACAACCCTTTTCAGGTGGGCTTGGGATGCTAGCCACTATGTCCCATTGATGTGGCCATGCCATTTGCAACTACTCAGGAAGATTCGACTCATGTCCAGTCTGAAACAGATAAGGAAAACAACTTCATTGAGCACATCCAACATATCCGCCAGCAAGTCCATGACATTATGGAGAAATCAAAAGTCAAGTACAAGTAGCGACATGATCAACATCGGGTGCCACACAAGTTTCAAGTGGGCGACAAAGTTTGGTTGCATTTGTAAAAGGAACACCTTAGTGGATCCTATCAGAAACTCAGAACACTCAGATATGGTCCTTACACCATTACCAAGTTTGTGGGAGACAATGCATTTGAGCTCAGCATTCCCCCATTCCTTGGTCTGCACCTAGTGTTCAATGTGGACCACCTTTAGCCATACTTTCCACCATTACTAGACACATACGACACTGCAAAACAGCTCACACCAACAGAGTTAAATCTAGATTTCATGGAACAAGCTACAACTGATCAGATCATGGACACGCAGATCAAGCACACTCGCCAACAAAAGATCCAATTGTAGCAAGTTGTCAAAGTAGTCCAACTCCTTCACCAGGGCAAGTGGCTCACTAGGTACCAAGTTCAATAGAAGTTTCCCCATCTCATGGAGGAACTCAACATAATAGGGAACCTTGCTTCCTAAGGGGGGAGGAATGGTGTAGGTGGATATTGGTGGCCACCCGCCAATTCCAATTGGACCCCCAATATTGTTTCTTTCAGTTTTTCAGTTTCCTTAATTGTAGCACAATTTACTATTTTTAGCAGCTTTTCAGGTCTTGAACTTCTGGAGCCATTTTGAGGCCATAAACGACGTTTTTTTGGGAAAACTGGGAGCAACATGGATCCATGGATCAATGTTTCTCATCCCAAAATTGTAGTCCTTGGATAGATATTTCTAATGAGGTATTGTGTGCATCAAACGAAGATTGTATGCCAAAGTTACGACCCTAGGAAGTTGATGTACCAATTTACCCAAAACGGGGCCCATAGTTTGGTGCTTCATCTCCCATGGTTAGGTTTTTGGATGTTTAGGGTTTTCCATTGTTTCTCAACAATAAATAGGCCTTCGAGCCTCACTGTAAGATAATTCAGAGGCATGTAGCCGCCACATATCTCCTCAGAGATAAGCCACCATCGCCCGAGCTAGTTTATTTCCATTTCTGTTTGTAAGCATATTTCAGTAGTTTACATTAATGAAATGAAGTATTATTTCTGCTCCATCTTTGTATTTATGGTTATCTCTGTAATTTGTTGTGTTCCTGTTTAAATCTAGATCATCCATCGACTCGATCGACTGTCACCCAGAACATTGCATGAGTACCAAGCAAGTCATTTCAAGTTGTGCTGCCCACAAGCAAATCAATCAGTCGCCATGTTGGTCAACTAGAGAGTTTGACTTGGTAGTCGCCCTGGGAATGACTCCCCTAAAAATTGCGTAGAGGTTCTAAGCATTGCCTGCTCTACTGATTGAGAAAATTACGTAGACAGGCCGCACAAACACCTAGTGCAAGTCCCTGTCTCTCTCAGAAAATTGCACAATTTTTCCAGCCAGCCCTCCTGAAAAACGACCGGCTGCTCATCTAGAAAATTGTGCATTTTCATGAGAAAGTCCTCTGCTGCCTAATAGTCTCCTCAGCTCAAAAATTATGCAGAGATGATCAAAATGTGAGCCTCCCAAAATAAGTGCAATTTCTCTCGCCAACAGCTCCCAGCAGCAGACAACTAGTTCCCTCCAGGAATTGCACAGTTTCTGCTGCCAAGCTCTCGACAGCTTACTGCTAGTTCCCCTAAGGAATTGTGCAGTTTTTGCTACCAGTGACCCAATAGCCAGCTGACAATTCCCTCTAGGAATTGTGTAGTTTTGGTTGCTAAGCTCTCATCCTAGTCCTCCAAAAAATTTCACAATATTTGTCTGCCAAGCCTCCCTGCAGCCTAGCCTATTCCTCCAAAAAATTACGCAGTTTTGCTACCAAGCCCTACTGTCTGCTCGTTTTGGAAACTGTGCAAATTTTTCCTACCTAGCCTTCCTACAACCCAAACTATTCCGCTAAAAAACTGCATAATTTTTTCCTCCAAATGAGCCATAACTCACAAACAGCCATTGTCTATCTGGATTATCCATCTTCATCACCCAATGACTCTTGCGCAGTTTTCATCAGCAGCACCCAGAGCCTCCATTTCGCCTCACAACCTTGTTGCCTCTCCCAATCACCTACATCCAAAATGATCATGTATCATGGTAGACTAGGAGGTTTTTGGATTTTACGTCGTCTTGTCATGAGTGACTGCAGGAACATGTACACAAACAAACATGGTGCGATGATGAATGGGATGAATGAAGGGGAGCACATACAAAAGGACAGGTTCACCAATGGACAAACAAACGATGCATGCAAAAAGATGTTCTCGCCAATGGACGATCATGTAAAGATGTGTTTGCAGATAGGCATATGAGAAAACATGCAAGATGTGCTCATGGACGGACGCACAGACGAACATGCACCTTTCACGAACAAATGAACCTATCAAGCCTTCCAACATACAAGCAAGGAGCAATGTGAAAAAGCAACACCAAGCAAACTAATGACCATTGAAGACTCCATGCACTTTGCCATGCGGAGGTGAAGCTGTGATACACCGTGAGGACATCCATCACCCAACAACACTGCAGCTTGACATGCACACCAACAACAACATGAATGTACCAGCACTGTCACGTCGAGTCATGTCATGAGTCATGCTGTCCACATCTCTACTGTGGGTCATACCGTCTATCAATGTAATGTAACGTGGAAGTCAAAGAGACCCACTTGTTGTAAAAAGAGTCATGTAAAGTCGAAAAGTCATGGAAGTCAAACAGTCATGAAGGTAGTCGAACAACCACAAGGGTTAGTTTCACCCTTGGCTATAAATACCCCCTCATTTGTACATGCAAAGGGCTATTCACCTTAGCTCCTCCCACATAGCCAAGAGAGTCTATAATATTTTCTTTGAGGAGTAAGTAATGGCTCGAATGCCTTGCTCACAGGGTTAGTGATGTATGATGTAACGATGTGTCTTGGAACTTTTGTTTAATTCAGAAGCCTGCTAACAGGCCAACACGTTTTCACACATGTATTGTAACTGTTGTAATACTAATCTTAAACTCTTGTGATGCATGTTTCTTTAACATGTGTTTCACACTTGAACGATTTTACTTGTTGTAATACATAATCTATCAATGAAAATGTGTTGTATATGTTGTTAATGTTGTCTCGCCCATGGTGGCTACCTTCCCGGACATCAGATAGACCTTTCACATAAAACTTGTTGTAACAACCGTTGCACTTGTGTGGACTAATCCACTGAGATTTATACGTGTTATCTTCCCTTGTGTGTTATGACTTCCGCATCTATGTGGACTACTTCGCCGAAAGATGTGCACGTCCTGTTGTGTTCTGTGTTCCTAGAAAAGTTGGGACTTCTCCCAACCGACTTGGGACTCACTCCCACACTCTCCTTCTATAGTGAAAGAACCATTGACACAAGAGACACTTACAATCATCAAGCACACAAACCTCACTTCTCAAAGACAAAGCATACCACTCTCTTGTGCTGACAAGAAAGAGTTGAGGCAAATCTTTAAGATAATGGCAACCAGGCCATCATACTGATGGGACTCTCACACCAAATGGTGCGAGGTCTAGTTGGGACTTCATATCGGGGTGATCCCCTAAATGTTGATGGGTCCAACACCATCAACACTCTCCAAGAGGAATACTTAGCCATTCCAAGCTTCTCATAGAAGCCATAAAACTTCATCTGTGATAGTGGATTTATCTGTAACTTGGTCAATAGTCGACATGTATATAAGTATCACAACTTTTCTTTGGACAAAATCTAAGATAAATTGAAACTTGATCTCAATGTGCTTCGACTTCATATGAAAAAAATAGATTCTAAAAAAACTTCACATAGCTTTGATTGTCATAATATATCACCATCGATTCCAATGCCTAATGAAACAATACAGAAAATAAAAACAAGTTGATCAATCAACTATATACTCAAAATAAACCATGTAATAGAGGCTTGGGTCCAAAATATCATAGTAGAAATCAAGCTAACACAAAAACCAGAAGTGTTATTTCTATCTGTAGTCCATCTAGCCCAATCAAAATTTGTAAAGCCACACAGATGCATTTCTTCATTAGAAACATATCTCAAGCCATAATCAGTGGTGCCATGTAGACATATCAATATGTGTTTTGCTACAAACTAATGCACATGTCGGTGCTTAAGCAAGAATTGGATCAAGTTCACAACATAGCAGATATCATATATGGTGTTAACCAGATAGTTCAATGAGCCAATCAAATCAAAATCAGAGTCTCACAACTTCTTCAAATTAGTCTAATCATGGGAGTGTTAATAGACTTGCAGCCCATCATGCCAATTTTTTGAAGGATATTGAAAAATACTTCATCAAGCTTCAGATAATGCATCAGACCCTGATCCTTCATTTCTAATTCAAAAATTAGTT
The DNA here is from genome assembly GCA_000404065.3 of Pinus taeda. Taxonomy (NCBI): domain Eukaryota; kingdom Viridiplantae; phylum Streptophyta; class Pinopsida; order Pinales; family Pinaceae; genus Pinus; species Pinus taeda. Next base: position 19,431 of record APFE030561976.1, read on the forward strand.
CCCTCTTACACCAGACAAAGAGATCCTCAACTCCAATAAGAAATATATCATCAAAATAACGGGCTCATCTTCAACAACGGATCAACATAGATATTTGTAGAAACAAATAGCCATCAATTCAAGATTACCATGCACAAGGTGCCTAAATTTAGTCTTCTCCTTCTTATGAGGTAATCCTTCACTTTGTACTTCTAGCCATATTAATCTTGGAAGTCACAACTAACTTCTTTTCGACATAGATCAAAACAAGCTTCAATCTAGTTGATCTGCCTGCTCCCTCTAAGTCTAGAGCTCATCCAATACAATATACCTCAACATGAGTCTTCTTTTCACAAGCTTTACTTTGTTCTTCCAATATTTTCATCAATTTCCACAACCTTTGCAACCTTCATTATGTACCTGCAATCCTCACTAGGAGGCCAATGAAGAACAAATACAACCAGGAAAGATATGCAATGACAAGAGACTAATAGTAAAAATAAAAATAATGGTAATAATCAAGAAACATGGATAAAATACTTATTGTATGAGAACATGTTAGCTCCATCTTGATCTTAGCCTTCTTGCATC
>APFE030561976.1:25000-58632 GCA_000404065.3 Pinus taeda
CTTTTCCTTCTTGCTCCAAAAATCCAAGTATGCCACACTACTCGAAGAGTGCTCCAAGAAACTCTAAGTGTCCAAGAGTATGAGAGAGAGAGAGAGAGAGAGAGAATAGAAAGAGATCTCCCAAAACTGAGACAAAAGTCTGTGAACTGAATCTTAGAAGCCTTTTTATTAATGAGGCATTTATTTTCTTCATTTTCCATTATTTTCCTTCATTTTCCTCCTCACATGCAACCTATGACCTTTCACCTCCCGTTTATCCTAATTTCCATTATTTTCATAAATAAATGTGCCAAAAAATCCCAGTTTTCCTTTCCAAATCCTTTGCCAATTTCCTTAGACATTACTCAATCACAGGTGATCCCCATCACTATGCTTTTACCCAGCATTCAACTTGGAGTATGTGTTCCATGACCTTGGTTATTATTTTTCATTTATTGACTTTTTATTACATGAAATTTTTACCAGGGCTATTATAGAACCCCCCCCCCTTGGGGGAACACCATCCTTGGTGTTAAAAAACACCTATAACCAACAATGCTACTGTAAGCAAAACATACTGCCCATGAGCTTTACAACTTAGCTCGTTGTAGTATTTACAATGATCATCATGCTGAGAAGAAAACCAACATGTAATAATAACCAATATTACATCATAATGACTTGACACCCATACTGCTTATTGGAGCTTTATAACATAGCTCATGGTGGTATTTACATCCATATACATATGTACATATACCAAACATTATCAAAACATGTACCAAAAACATATATCAAAACATCCACTCAACCAACGAATAAGGAGGGATACATAGCCCACATCTAATATTCCATCTCCCATGTAGCTTCATTGGGACCAAATTGATTCCATTGCACTTTAACTTGCTTAATTTCTTGGTTCCAGAGCATGAACATCTTTCTATGCAAAATACACTACGGTTCTAGCTGGAATTCATCTTCTGGATCCACCTGTAATGCAGACCAATCAATCACATGATCAACATCTTTAACATACTTCTTAAGCAATGACACATGGAAAACATCATAGAATTTCATTGTTAGAGGTAGTGCAAGTCAATAGGGTACTAGCCCAATCCTTTCAATAATCCCGAAAGGTCCACAAAACCGAGGTGCCAGCTTGAGACATGATCCAATCTGCAAAGAGATATTCTTCGGTTTGATGTGCAAGTAAACCTGTTCCCCAACATGGAACTCCTTGAACAACCTATTCCAATATGCATAGCACTTCTTCCTATTCTGTGTTGCTTTCAAATTCTTCTTGATTACCTGCATTTCCCACTTCATGTATGCCAACATGTCTGGTCCAATCAACACCCTATTAACTGAATCACTCCAACTAATGGGAGTATTACAACTATGCCCATACAATGCCTCAAATGGACTCAACCTCAAGAATTCCTGATACCCATTATTATAAGAGAATTATACCAGTGCAAGGTACTCTTCCCACTTCTGCTACTGATGCATCACATACATTATCAACATGTCCTCCAATATCCTATTGACCCTCTCTGTCTATCCATCTATTTGCAGATGATAAGATGTATTGAAGACCAAGTCTATGCCCAAACCTGCAAATAACTCCTTTCAAAACTTGGAAGTGAAATTCACATCCTTGTATGACACAGTCTTCTTTTGAACTCCATGCAATTTGACCATGTCCCTGATGAAGACTTGTGATACATTACTCACTGAGAATGTAGACTTTACTGGAATTAAGTGAGCTATCTTGCCAACCTGTTCACCACTACCATGATGTAATCATGTTGTCTCGTTGTCCTCGGAAAACCTATGATAAAGTCCATGGAAAGGACCTCCCATTTCCACTTTGGAATCAAAATCGACTATAGCGCTCCACCTGGATGCTTACACATTGCCTTCACCTGTTGATAATCTAAGGACCTAGCCATAAACTCTACTACGTCTCTCTTCAAATTCGACCAATAATAGAATTTCTTCACTGTTTCCAGTGTCTTCTGATGACTCAGGTGACCTAAATATGGTTTCGCATGAAATTCCCTGAAGATCACCTTCTTGAACTCACTGCTATCTGGCACATATATCTTGTCCCTAAATCTAAACAATCCATCTACCGTGAGATGATAGTCCACATCCTATGCATCTACATCTGTACTTGTACCTATACCCATACCTATACCACTACTTGTGCCTATACCTGTACTCTGCTACAAGCTGTGCACGATCTCCATATACCTGTCATCCTGTTGACTTGCCTGCAAGATCTTATTCTGTAAATATGTCCCATAGGAGTTCATAGCTTCTATGTGATTTACCTATATCTGCCTACTTAGATCATTTGTCACGTTGTTCTCTTTACCTTTGATATACCTGATCTCAAATTCGAAATCAGTAATCATGGCCAACCACCGAGCCTATCTTCCATTTAGATTTGGTTGGTCAACTAGATACCACAAAACAATATGATCACTCATCAATACAAACCTCTTGCCAAGAAGATAGTGCCTCCACATATTCAATGCATGTATGATTGTTGCCAACTCAAGATCATGTGTCAGGTAGTTCTGATCAATGCTCATTCAATCTCCACGACTCATAGCATACCACCTATCCATCTTGCATAAGGACTCCACCAAGTCCTCTCTTGCAAGCATATGTATATAATACAAACTCTTTTCTAGATCTGCAATCTTTAACACTGGTGCATGTGTCAACAATTACTTGAGGTGCTCAAAATTGGCCGCACACTCCTCTGTCCATTCAAACTTCTTACCTTTCCTCTGCAATGATGTGATATGATAAGAAATCTGCAAGAAGTTCTTGATGAACCTCCTGAAATAACTTGCTAACCCACTAAAAGATCTTACCTCATCCACATTCTTGGGAGTTGCCCACTCCATGATAGCTCTTACATTTTCTGGGTCTACTGCTATGCCGTCCTTGGAAACCACATGTCCCAAGTAATGTAACTCAGTCTGAAAGAAAATGCACTTCCTGAGATTAACATACAATTGATGCACTCTCAACAATCTCAACACTGTTGCTAAATTCATGACATGCTCTTCTTCATTTTCTGAATATACCAATATATCATCAATGAACACAATAAAAAACTTGTCCAAATACGAATGCAACACAATATTCATCAAGCACATAAAGGTAGCTAGAGCAATAGTTAAACCAAATGGAGCTACAACAAACTCATAATTCCCATATCTGGTCCAGAAAGCTCTCTTGTAGACATCCTCTTCTTTAATGTGTACTTGATGATATCCAAATCTTAGATTAATCTTCACGAACATTGCCTTTCTCTTCAACTGATCGAACAAGTCATCAATCCTCAGTAATGGATACATGTTCTTGACGGTCACTTTTTTCAACTGCCTATAGTCAATGCGCAGTCTAAGAGTAACATCTTTCTTCTTCACAAAAAATATCGGTGCCCCCCATGGAGATACACTTGGCTTAATGTATCGCTTGTCCAAAATTTCCTTCAACTACAACTTCAACTCTACAAACTCAGGTATGCTCATCCTGTAAGGCACCTTTGATGTCGAAGTTTCCCCTCGCACCAACGCAATAGAAAATTCTACTTCCCTATGAGGTCGAAACTATGAAATATTTGCAGGAAATACAAACTAAAATTGTTGTAGAACTGGGTACCTACTCGAAACCTATGCATCTTCAAATTCCTTAATTTTTTTACTAGAAATGTGCAGTGCAAATAGGATACATCCTTTCTTGTGACTATGCTTGGCCTGCATAGCTGTCACCATTCTAACTGATGTTTCTTTCTTCTTACCCCACAAAACTCTTTGTTCCCCATTATCATCCAAGCACTCAATGGCTTTGTCATAACAATCCACCTTGGTTTTATGGAGGTACGACCAATCCATGCCCAACAACATACTGTATGATCCCAATGGTAATACATTTAAATGTGCTGAGGTAGGAATACCATTCAAATCAAATGTACAAGATCTTACCCAATGATGAACTCACTTCTTTGTACCTATAGGCAACTGCACTAACCAAGACTCTGCATGCACTTCTTTATTCAAACCACACTTATCCACCAGATCAGGATTAACATAACTATAATTTGATCCAGGTTCAATCAAAATAGAAACAACTTGATCACAAAGCTTAACATCCATCTCAATGATAGATGCCTAATGGTCTTCCTATCTATTATCCAGCGTTGCATAGATCCTAGGAATACTCTGTCCTACATCTCCCACTATCTGTACCTCCTAAGCACTATAGATCTGCAGTCTACCACCTTGATACTATGGAAAATATCTCCTATGATGCTCTCCTCCACAAGACTAACACCACAAAGGCTCATTATTCTGCTCCTCAGATCGAAGTCCCTGTCCTCTATTAGATGCATTGAACTTCTTAAACAAAACTGCATTCTCTTTATTACCTGTACACTGAGGTCTTACTCGCTTCTTGTCACATTTTCCTTTATTATTATCATTACCCTTCCAATCTACCTTAGTCTCAGATCTGCGCTTCAATTGCTCATAGCAATGCTTTAGCTTTCGGATGGCCTCCTCCAATGATCTAGGCTCATTGAACTCAATCCTGTCTTTGAATGTAATCGGTAACCCACTAGTAAATCTCTGAATCTTGGCCTTCTCCTCCTTGAGGTAAGGTACATACCTTAGTATCTCCAAGAACCTGCTAGTGTACTCCTCATCTGTCATCGATCCCATATTTAGCTCATAGAATTCTTTTTCCCTGTCATCAAAGTATCTCTTAGATAGGCCCTTCTTCTTGAATAATCTCTCAAAATCATTCCAAGTGAAGTCCTCCTCATGAATACCTCTAACATTCTTCACATATTCCCACCAAATATCTACTTTACCTTTGACACTAAATGTAGTTATTCTAGCTTTCATGTTCTTTGAGTAATCATGCAACCTGAAGAAATTCCTCATACCAAGCAACCATGTCTCTGCATCTTTTGATTTCATCATATCTCCATCAACTGTAGGTGAATTTTCTTTCTTAAACTCGTCTAAAAAATATCCCCTGTCCTCCTATAAGGGCGATAATGATATCAATCATCATGCCTATTTTTAGGATGGGATCCCTGGGTTAAATTTTGGTCAAAGTTTGCGTAAATTTTGTAATATATTTTTGTAAGCATGTAAAGTCTCTGCGAAATGTGGAAGCAGAGCATGAAGATTGTATGAGTCAAAGAGGCTTTAGTCCCTTAGGAGGGTAAGTGATAGGGAGGTTTTGAGACTCGCCCATGGTCCATGGACCATGGTATTGTAAGAAAAATGCTATATATAGATGAGTCTTAGAGAGTCTAGAGAGGTAACAAAGATAGAAGAACATTGTTTTGGGCAAGAAGCTAAGGTAGGAAAGGTTTGTTTCCTATGCTTAGGCGAAAGGGGAAGGCTCTTGTAGCTGAGTGCGTGGAGACCTTAAAAAGTCCACATGCTGAGTGCATGGGCCCCTGTAGCTAAGTGCACAAGGAAAAGATGTCTGTATTGAATTGATTATACTTAATAAAGATAGTTTTGAGCCAATTTTGATGCATCTATGTATTATTTCATATTTTTGCAAGTATTTATGATTTCACTATGTGTTAAACTTTACATGAATTAATGCTTATCTAGTGCGCGAAAGTAGTAGATCAGTAATAATTATTAATTTTATGAATGATTAAAATCCTTCGCGAAAATCTCAAATTCGTTTAAGCACATTTACAGTAATTGTCTATTCGGAAGGGTTAAGGGTTCGTGAAGGTATATCTAAGCCATAGAAACCATATGAACTTATCACACAAGCCTTTAGATGTAGAATCCTAGTTCTGTCATCCCCCAATACTGCTTCGCGTTAGACTACAACCTGCACTACGCAAGTTGTTGCTGAAAGGGAAAGCAGTTAGGGATTTGTTGGTTGGCACAAATAACGTTAAACCTGGGTTAGGCCCCATCACGCCAACAAATGGTTCCATTGTCGGGGCCTATATTTGTCTGAGGAATGTGTGATGTCGAATAAGTGGTTCCCTACTAAGAAAGAAATTGAGAAGTGGATTGATCGAAAAATGCACTTATTTGCAACACAGGAGAACATAAATTCATGCTTATCCAAGGAATACTGGTTGAATAGATGCCTATAGACAGATGAGCTTGAAGCCTTCTTTTGTTTCTTTCCTTGCGAGTTGCATGAGTGGCTATCTAGGTTAGCGGATAGTCAAGGTACGTGGAAGCTTGACGACCATACTGTGTGGATCCTAGAACTGGTAAAGCGCTTGGAAGCTACATAAAATAACATTGTGCAGGCCATTGGATTGATCGTATCTTAGGAGGATTCATCACTGAGCTCGTGATCGATATGACCATCAGCTATAGTGAAGTAGAGCACAAGTTCTTTAAAGGACCAAGAGATAAGTACTTAAAATATCTGAAAACCTGGATTAAGATGTTTATGTGTGAAAAACAGGTTGTGCCATTACATTAATGTTTGAGACTATATGAAGTGGAAAACCCTTCATAAGGAATGAAGAATCAAGTTCTGAATACAGTCCATTGTTAGGATGTTCTGATAGCGATGAAGAGGGAACTTTTTAGGTCCCTATACTACTAGTGTAACCCCTTTTTGTTATTAGTGCAATCCCCTTATTATATTTTTGTTCCCATGTGGTCCCCATATTGTTATTATTGTGCCCCATAGAAGCTCACTATTGTTATTATTGTGTAGTTACATTATTATTGTTATGTCGACTCTAATTGTATTATGACTCCTTAGACTCTATATAAAAAGGAGGTATTTTCATTTGTATCATCCAAGAATTGTTCATTTGTGTAATGTAAAGGAGGTTGCCCCCTTGAAGAGGCTGATTTCTAAGGCATTGATCTTTCTTTTCTATCCTTTTGTGAGCTGGTTTCATAACATTTGGTATCAGAGTTTTGGATTCTAGGGTTTCGCTGGTCCAAACAAGTCATCATGGAATTTTTTCTATAACTTTTGTTTTACGAAGTTTCAGAAGCTAAAAAAACAACCCATTTGAGAAGAAATATCCCTGAACCTCGGGTCTATATTCTTGGAGATCTGATATGAGGAAATTAGGGTTTTTTCAAGCTCCAGAATTCTATCTCAAACAGGTCATCATGGAATTTTCACTATAATTGTTTTTCTACAAAGTTTCAGACTCTGAAACTAAAATCCATTTGAGTTGAAAACTTGATGAAGCTCGGGCTCGAATTTCAGATCTTTTTTCTTTATATTTTAGGAGATACAGTCCAAGACATTTAGGGCTTCTGTAGGCTCCCAAATTACATCCTAAACAGGTGACCTTGGGAAAGTCCTGATAACTTTCTCTCTAAGCATCAGATTGAAATTTCGTAAAAAGTTACAGAAAGTGAATGGACTGTGGTTTTCTATGTATCAGCTTTAGGTCCTAAGGTCGAAACAGTAACACGTGGCACTTCATACAAGTTCGTTGTATTGAAAAAGTATATAATCAGGTCATCTTGGGATATTGGGAATAACTCTTTCTTGGAGAATCCAATTTCGATCAGACTGGTGGCATTGGAAAGAGGATGTGGAGGGATACTGCAAGTCACAATTTTAGACCTTGAAGACCAATTATTTTATAGATACAAGATATTCAAGATCGAGCTGCTAAAAGAAAGAAAAAGAATGACTTGAATCAAGAAAATAGAAACACCTAGTAAGCAAAAATGGATGGATGATTTGAAGAATGCGATCGAAACTAAGATAAATAGTTTTATCTATGCCATGGACGCTGATATAGATGGTATGAAAGCATACTGGAAGAAAGGAATGGAAGGTTTGAAGGAAGGTGCGACAAAGCTATTACAAGAAAGGCCTCCTAATGGCGAAAAGGTAGTAGAGTAAACTCATGATGAGAACAAAATTAATGTTAATCATGATTTCATAGAATCTAATGTTGGATTGAAGACCCAACATATTCCAAAGATAGATATGAGGTATTTTGATGGAAAGGATCCTGTAACATGGATACTACATATGGAGAAATATTTTGATCTACATAATGTGAAAAACACACAAAATATACATATTGCATCTTTATATTTAGAACCGAATCAATTTGTATGGTATAGAGGGATTTTTTCTTGTAAACACCTTGTCACCTAGTCAATTTTCATGGAGGAATTGATAGCACATTATGAGAATACAAAGAGCAACATCTTCTTTAACCAATTGATAAATCTCAAGCAAAAGGGTTCAATGGTAGAGCACATTGAGCACTTCCAAAAATTGAATATAAAGGTAAATGATATTCCAGAGAAGCATAGGATTGAAGTCTTCATAGGGACTTTAAATGATAACATCCAACATGAGGTTCACCTTTGGGAACCTGATTCATTGGATACAACATACAGGTTGGCAAGAGAAATTGAAAGCAAAATTATGGCAACAAGGAAGCCTACCACTCATAACTATAAAGATGGAACTGTTGTTGCTCCTAGCCTTTCACAACCTACAAGGTTGACACCAAAACAATTGGAAGAAAAAAGAGAAAAAGGGCTTTGTTACAATTGTGATGGAAAATATACTAAAGGTCATAAGTGTGATAAGAAAAAATTAATTTACATAGACGGGGAAGAGGAGTAAGAAAAGGAACAAGAAACATCAAAAGAAGGATATATACACTAGGAACAAACCTTGGAGAAAGAAGAAATGAATCCGACCATATCTTGTAATGCATTGGCCAGAGTCAAAACTCCTCAAACTATCGAGATAGAAGGATATATCAAGAAGAAAAAGGTAATAGTGTTGATTGACTCAGGAAGTACCCATAATTTTATTCATTGTTAAATAGCCAAGGCATTGAATTGCTTCCTATATCTAGCTCCAGAGTGTCAAGTGATGGTTGAAAGTGGAGGAACCATAAATTTCTCTAGAAAGTGCCATAATATCAAGCTATCTATGGGAGAATATGTATTGAATAGCCCAATGCTTTCCATTCCAATGGTTGGTGTTGATGTTGTACTCGGAGTCCAATGGCTATAATCCTTGGGTACAATAGCTTTTAATTTTCAAGAACTTTTCATGAAATTTTCTTCGAAAGGAAAGGAATTTGAATTAATGGGTATCACGGGGAAACCAGGAAATATAATCAACTCTAATAGAATGAACAAATATTTTAAAGAAAGAACAATGAGGTGTCATTGCACAATTATGTTCTCTAGAGGTTCCCACGTCATCTATTTCTCCAGATCTATAAAATTCGTAGACAATCATTCCAAGGTATTTGAGACACCCAAAGGCCTCCCACCTATTCGTGATCATGATCATTCTATTCATTTGATTCCAGGAAGTGTCCCTCCAAACATCAGGCCTTACAGATATCCATATGCCCAAAAGAGTGAAATTGAACGTATGGTTGCAGAAATGCTAGAGGTTGGTATAATTATCCAACCATATTTGATAAATGAAGCAAGTGATGAATGGAAGAATGCCAAAGCAGGGTGGGAACTCATTCAAAAGTTGGAGAAGATCCTAGTTCAAACAATATTGCCAGAACTTGACGAGGAAGGAAAAGCCATATTGGAACCTGGAGCAGTCACAGAAACAAGAACCTAACAACTATGAAATTAATCAATTTCAGAGTGTCTCATCAAGTGGAAGAACTTACCCACTGAAGATTCCACATAGGAGGACAAGAATTTTATACAGAAGCATCCATAACTACTCAAGTGTTGAGGACAACATTTTTTGAAGGAGAGGGCCATGTTAGGTCCCTATACTACTAGGGTAACCCATTATTGTTATTAGTGCAAACCCCTTATTATATTTTTGTTCCCTTGTAGTCCCCATATTGTTATTATTGCACCCCATAGAAGCCCACTATTGTTATTATTGTGTAGTTACATTACTATTGTTATGTCGGCTCTGATCGTATTATGACCCCTTAGACTCCTATATATAGAAAGGAGTTCTTTTCATTTGTATCATCCAAGAATTGTTCATTTGTGTAATGTAAAGGAGGTTTCCCCCTCAAAGAGGCTGATTTCTAAGGTGTTGACCTTTCTTTTCTATCTTTTTGTGAGCTGGTTTCTTAATAGAACATCTCTGAGAACACCGTGAAGCATGTTGTAGATAGTAAGCCAGGGTATCCTGCAGATACCCCATCCATCCACTCCACTGCCACCTCCACCTCCACCACATACACCTCCACCTCCACCTCCACATCAACCATTCAACATGGCAAACACGATGAAGATGCTGATCTTTAAAAGGGTGGGAAGCGAGGACACCGAAGAATTTTGGTTCTTCAGGGATGCTGTGCGGAAGGCACAACAAATACTGACGATAATATGAAGAAAGCACAGCTAGTCATAGCGCGACAAGGCATTGACTTGGTATATCAAGTTCTATATGGATCAACTCGGCGCGATGATGGCAAAGACTCAACAGACACTGAACAATGAGTTTAAAAAGCATAAGTCTCAAGCGCATTCTGTAACAAAGTTTAAGGAAACACAACAATAGGTAAATGAGTCAACGTGGGACTTCGATTAGAGGTTAATATTGTTGATCCGATAGGCTAATATGAAGATCATGGATGATCAAAATAGAGACTGGTACATTTCTTCATTATTGTGTCACCTGAGATTGCCATTATCACAACAGAAAATGGGAACGAAAGCAGAAGCCGTAGAGATTGCGATGAGGTTGGATGCCTCACTAGTGCATGATATGAATGTTGCAGTACAATAGATTTAGTCATAGTTGGAAAGCCTGCACATGGAGTTTTAGAGCTTGAAGACAGGAAAGTAAGGTCAGCCTGAGATGCACACAGAATTTTGGTGCATAAAATGTAAAGATAAGGGACATGATAAGGGTGACTGTCCTGTTTATCAGAATTACCTTATTGGAGAAGGTCATGTTCCTTTGAAGCCTGAGAACATCGTGGGACCAAGTGCAGGATTGCCCTTATGGTGTGCTATCTACCAAATAGCTGGGAAGAATGCAATTGCCCATTATCACCTCTTGCAAAATTTTGTATAGACTCTGCAACAATTGTTTTGTACCTTCTATAAATCAGTTGGGCATGATGAGTGAAACTATCGAAGCTATGGATTAATGATGGAGTGGACCCCTACGTATCGAATGCAGGCAAAAAATTAGCCTCAAGATCAGGGCGTCGGTGCAGCGTGCAGAGGATTCCAGGGTCGTGGAAGAGGAAGAGGAGGAGGGGCTTGAAGAGGTCTCAGACAAGTCATTTTTTTATAATTGTGGCGAAGAAGGAAATTTTACGCATGACTGTCAGAACCCAACGCATCCATCCTGTCAGTACTACAGATAGTTTGACCATGTGATAGAGGATTTCCTGATGCTGATAGCCAAAATGCAGGAGAAAAAAGCTAAAAAACCCATGCAAACTATATAGATGATGAGGGCGAAGCCTTGCGAAGAGGACCATAGAATCAATATCGTGATGCAAAGTGGTATTTCCATGGTAGAAGATAAAGGAAAGCAACCAAAAACCGAAGGCTGGGTACACAGGGCTGTCGAAAAAGAGGTCGGATTTGATCTCAACAAGGCTAAAGAAACTTCTATGGAAGCCAAGAACAACTTCATTGAGGCTTTTATGTCAGAAAGTCAGGAGAAAACAGCTAGAAACAATGAAGCGTAAGACGTGGATCCATTGCTATTGGATAATTTTATGAAAATCTGTATGAATCTATTCTAGGATAGGAAGGCATTAGAAGGGCTCCAGGAGATAATTGACAACTGTACAGGTAAAATCAAGACTCTCCCGAACATTGAACTATGAGGAAATTGGGTAAACATAAGAAGTGGACAGGGCGCGAAATGAGGCTGACAACGCAGATTGGAGAATATGAAATGGATCAAGTCATATCGGATCTAGGATTTGATGTGAATAGCTATGATCTCGGATCTAGGATTTGATGGTCAATCAACATAAGATCAATCCTATGGGGTGCTTGTATGGGGTAACAATAGACCTTGAGGGAGCAAGTGCTCTGGATGAATTTGAAGTAATTGAACTAGTGGATGACAACAATCCTTACCCTGCACTGTTAGGAATTGATTGGGCCTTTGACATGGATCAGTCATTAATATGAAAAAGCGAAGAATGACATTTGAAAGGAAGGCACTCTGGGTCATTGAAGGAGCACACTACACTGAACTACTCCGCAAATATGAAGAGGAAGATGATTTGGATCAAATATACAAGATCACTGCTAACTATGAAGATTGGATCAATCCCACTGTAGATGGGCGAATTACATGGGATAGAGATAGCACCTGTACCTCGGATTCAGATGAAAAACTTGAGCATTGGAAAAATAGGTTGCACGAAGTTTCAACGCTACGATGCAATATGATGAAAAATCGCTTTGGTGTGCATCAACGGAGGTAAGAAATATTCCTCATTATGATGGCTTAGATGATGTTAGTCTGTTTCTAGATAAGTTTGAAAGGGAGGTGCCAAAAGAGAATTAGTTTCAGGCTCTTGATCTTGCGCTGTGTGCTACGCCTACCCATTGGTGGGGTATGCATAAGGGTAGATTTGTTGACTAGAAAGAGTACAAGCGAATGATGGAGCTAATGTTCGGGTACGCAAATACCTGCCTAACAGAGAAATACTGAGGAAAGGATGATCCACACGAACATTTGGCATGATGGACTAAAGCCTAGGGGGAGGAACCTCAACTGGAATGGGTACATATTTTTTGTCACACCTTAGATACTATTCCGATGAACTGGTACTTGGAAATGGAGCTATGCCATGAGACGACCGAGTGGGATATCCTGAGGGAAAGCTTCATGTTAACTTTCAACGTTGAGTATGGATTTACGTGTATTGATGAAGCACTCCAAGAAATTAAGGCAACAACCTTCAGGACACCTGAGGAACTGATATAATGGGTTTAACCAAATTGGAATACAGAACTATGCCATGCAATGGAAAACTACAATGTAACTACAGAAGAAGAAGAGGATCCATGAAATATAAACATTCCAGAGTCTGAGGGAGAGAGCGAGGTTGAAGGACCTAAAGCAGCAAACACTGATATAACAGAACCTTTGAAGACCAGGCAAGTGAACATTGGATCCGACACGAAGCCTAAGTTCACAAAGATGGGTGATTATTGGGATGAAGATACGGTTGATAAGGTTTTAGAACTATTGTGTGAATACCAAGAATTGTTTCCTACCAAGTTCTCGAATCTAAAAGGAATAGTGGGGGATCTAGGTGTAATGAATATCACCCTAAATCTCAATGCAAATCCCGTGAAATAGGGACCCTACCATCTAAATCCAAAGAATAAGGAAAGGGTGCGCAAAGAGCTCAACAAAATGTTGGAAGATTCTGATTGGGTGAGCCCTATGGTTGTTCAGGAAAAGAAGAAACAAGATGAAATTAGGATATGCGTAAATCTAAGGAAGCTCAATGATGCGTGCATTCATGATCCATTTCCAACACCATTTATGGATGAAGTTTTGGAGAATGTTGGAGGGCAAGAGACCTATTTGTTCACTGATGGTTTCTCTGGGTACCATCAGATTAAGATCACATCGAAGGATCGCATCAAGACTACCTTCACGATAGAGTTGGGATGCTTCCAATACACAATGATGTCATTCGGGCTGAATAATGCGCCAACGATCTTCTCAAGGGTCGTAATTTCAGCTTTTAAGGAGTTCATCCATAAATTATTAGAATTTTATTTCAATGACTGGATTGTGTTTGGGTTGGTAAAGTGCCACCTTGCAAGTCTGCGCCTTATGTTGGATACTTGTCATACATACCAAATTGCCTTGAATTTTAAGAAATATATATTTTGTGTGCCCTATGGGATATTTCTAGGCCATGTGGTATGCAAGAAGGGATTAATGGTAGACCATGCAAAGATAGTTGTTATTGTCAATTTAGAGGCTCCAAAGAATGTAAAATAGTTGCGCGCAACACTGGGCCGCACCAAATACTACAGGAAGTTTATTAAAGCCTATGGCAGATAACTGCGCCAATGGATAAATTATTGAAGAAGGGTGCTTCTTTTTGCTAAGATGAGAAATGTCAGAAAAATTTGGATGTTTTAAAGGAAAATATGGTGACTACACCCATTTTGGTGTTCCCAAATTGGAAGAAATAATTTCATGTTCATGTGGATGCCTCTTGTATTGCGTTAGGTGGGGTATTGACCCAGTAACGCGAAGGTGAGATCGATCATCCTATAGCTTTCACGAGAAATAAATTATCAAAGGCCGAGAAGAACTACTCAACTACAGAACGCGAAGGGTTGGCAATGGTGTACGTACTACAAAAATTTCGACATTACCTGTTGGGCATGCACTTTAAGATGTACATAGATCATTCCTCTCTCGAGTACCTGGTCAACAAGCCTGTGTTGAGGGGGGAAGATCTGTAGGTGGCTGTTTCTTTTTTAGGAATATGAATTTGAGGTGATTGTGAAGCCTAGAAGATTGAATGGAGGACTAGATCATTTATCTAGAATTGAGACAGGTGAAGAGCCCACTAGTTTGGAAGAAGGGTTTTCGGAAGCACAAATCTTTCTGTACGTATCGCAGATGACCAGTTTGGTGACATAATCTAGTTTTTAACCACTAGTACAACCCCAGAGGGATATTCTACACAACAGAAAAAGGAATTGGTGGTCCGCGCAATTGATTTTTCTATGATTGTGGAAACTTGTATAAGATGGCTTCGATGAAATACTACGTCGATACGTTCCAGAGTTTGAACGATCCAACACCCTCGCCGAAGCACATGGAGCAGTAGTGGGAGGACACTATGCTGGCAAAGCAACTGCGTAGAAGATCCTACATGCAGGATTATGGTGGCCAACAATGCATAAGGACTCTAAGGCGTATTGTAGGGCATGTGATGCTTGTCAAAGGAAAGGAAAGCCATCGTAGAGGGATGAACTACCCTTAAACCCACAAATTTCTTTCAAAATGTTTGACAAATGGGCGATTAACTTTGTGGGTCCGATACACGGGCGCGCAATACATTATTACTACAACTGAGTATTTGATGAGATAGGCAGAAGCACATATAGTCAAAGACTGTGGCGTTGTTACAACTGCAAATTTCCTCTTTGAGTTTGTCTTAACTCAATTTGGTTGCTCAAAGATATTGATGATCGAAAGGGGTACACATTTCCTAAACAAAACAATTTCTGCAGTGCTTGAAGAATTCCAGGTCTATCACTAGCAGAGCACACCCTATCATCCTCAAGCTAATGGTACAGTTGAAGCATTCAATAAGATCCTGGAGAGTGCGTTGACGAAGGTTTGCAACACAAAAAGGAATGATTGGGATGTACGCATACCAATAGTTCTATGGGCATAT
The DNA here is from genome assembly GCA_000404065.3 of Pinus taeda. NCBI lineage: Eukaryota > Viridiplantae > Streptophyta > Pinopsida > Pinales > Pinaceae > Pinus > Pinus taeda. Next base: position 40,365 of record APFE030561976.1, read on the forward strand.
AGGACAACATGTAAAAAGTTGGCAGGCCAAACTCAGTTCAGGTTGATATGGATGATCGTGAGACTATGGAGGAACACCTTACATAGTTGATGGATTTGGAAGAAGATCAATTTTTAGCAGGATTTCACCAACAGGTGCAAAAGGAGTGTGAGAAGGCATGGCATGATCGACATATAAAGTAGCGCACCTTCCAGGTAAATGATTTAGTGTTACTTTATGATAGAAAATTCATAAAGTTTCCTGAAAAAATTCAAATGCATTGGTTAGGGCCCGATGAAGTCAAGGAAATTATAGATGGTGGCGCAATTCAAATAGCGAATATGAATGGGGAATTGTTTCGAGGAAGAGTTAATGGTAGTCAATTGAAATTGTACAAGGGTGATCTTGCCCCTGTTGCTACAATTCTAACAAAATCTGAAGTATCACTACATTTACCTCTGCTTGTTTCTCTTGTGCTTGTATGAATCTATCATTATCTGCCTTACAATTCCTTATTTATTCCTTTAAGATTCTCAATGTGTTTTCCAAATCAGAAGAGTTCCCAACACCACACTAATCATCTAATCCATAGGGAGAGTCTTCAGAACTGTAGTCTACCATATTGCTAGTCATATTTGATATTCTTCCTGTAAGGTATATCATGTCAGCTAAACCAAATCACAATAAACCAATGTATCTTAGGATAATTCGGGGAGGATACCTCACTTTCAGGATCAACAAATCATCATAATACATGTGTAACATAATAATGACAACATATAGAAATATAACACATAAGAATATAAGCATATAACCATCATTCTAGCTAGATTCCATTCATCAATGCATGACCATATCAACTACACATACCATGACCACATGCATGACAACAACCACCACATCACTATACACTTGACCACATGTGAGTACTAACATGCATAGAAATGGATAATAAACCATACACCCATGATGACAAACTCCACAACAACACCATCAACTTCCCATGGCGACCTCAATGCACCCATAACCCATACCATATAAATGCAACAAGCATGTGGTCTCACAAAACAACAAACACATATGCAACCCAACACACAACCCATCTAGTCCAAGGAGTGAACCATTCTCTGATACCACTTTGTAACACCCTCCCCCAACATCTACCAAAGTAACCGACCAACCAGGGTAAACATGTGATGAGAAGTTACTATGATATGATTTGACTCCCTATGTGTCAGTTAAGGAAGCGAAACCAATGGAAACACACCATACAAACCTTCCACATCAGTATCATAACTCCCAGGAGCCAACCCAACCACTCAAGTAACCAACCCATGTGTCCCACTGCTTTTTTAGACCATTAAACCCTTGTATGCTCCCTTGATATGGACAAGCATGCGTCTAGGAGGATCCAGATGCTCCCACAACATGGGTATGCATGCGTTTGGGGACTTTTCTCCTCAGACCTATGCCTGTGACTCCATTATTTGTGCCACTTTTTTAGGCCCAGAGCCAAGGTCACCACCCAAAACTCAATGATAGGTTCAAAAGTGAATTTATACAACAAAATAATGATACATTTTCAAAAACATTGACAAGGTCTAAACTAGACCCCTACTAGCCATGACAAGAATTCATCAAACATGCCACAAATATGTAATATACAGTTTTAAACAACATATCTGAGCATAGGTGTCACTTATATGAGAATCACTAAGAATCATTGATTCCTCAACACATTAGTTTCCATTCATCTATTAGGCCATAGATATATTGTTCATTCATTTCACACTCATTTACAAGTAAAAATGTGATGAGAGCCATACATAGCCATTGCCATAATATATGTTCATAACCAACATAATAACAACAAAAATAACAAGGAAATAACAAACATATAGTCCACATATAAACTAGTACAATACTCATGAAATAACAATGATAAATTACCTCATATTAATAATGCAAAGGCCAACCAGGTTCGATACTTCCACAAACCACCTAATCGTAGACATGACTGAGCCAAATATCTCTTCATCCAATCACCCCCATTCCATATTCCAAGCATGAATTGGGATCTCATGAAACACGTCAATCAATACCATCCAAGGCTTCCAAAGACCAAACCATCTCAACCCATCAAACAATGATTCCACCTCATGACCGAACATCACAAACCATCACCAGATTGGTCTCTACCCAAGCCTTCTAGGGCTCAAGATCATTTGTTCCAACCAAGGATCTAGGAGTAGTAACTCAACCCACAACTTATATAGGGCTCCAGAGTGTTTTTCCAACTAAGGCTCCAAGACTAGTAACTTAACCCAAGTTGTTACAAGGCTCTAGAGCATTTTTCCAACCAAGGCTCTAGTAACTAGTAACTCAACCCAAGGTAAAGGAAACATGAGAACCAACTAGAAAAACAAAGAAATAAACTCACAACACCATGTCTATCTAGGAAATGGCAAGGCTTGACAAATCTAGTGTTAGTCATGGCAATCCTCCTTGCCAATGACATATCATGACCAATAAACCACATGCATATGCCACGAATTCCAAAACTAGTGAGGGAAACATACATGCAACTCGGTACCTATAAGAAAAACCCACTGTAGCTGCTGATCTTGATGTCCTTTTGTGATTTTCTTCTCTTCCTTTTCCTTCTTTCTCTAAAACTCCAAGTATGCCACACTCATCCAAGAGTGCTCCAAGAATCTCTAAGTGTCCAAGGGTATAAGTGAGAGAGAATAGAGAGAGTGCTACAAAAAAAGAACTAACACTATGATTTTTCCCAATCACAAGTGATCCCCATCACTATTATTTTTCCAAACATTCAGCTTGGAGTACCTGTCCCATGACCTTGGTTATTATTTTTCCTTTATTGATTTTTATTACATGGAATTTTCACCAGGGCTATTACAATGAAATATCCAATACTTCAAAACAATAGGAAGTATTTCTCAACACTAGGTATTATATATCAAGTATACTTCTTGTAGCCTCAATACCCAACATTTAAACATGATGGAATACGTTTAAAGAAGCACAAATCAGTACTAGACTTATTTTGCTTTGATTGACAATTCAATTTTGATATGAGGTTCAAATATCACTGAATATTTTTTATTCAAGACATACTTAGCCCAAACTGGTAAGCTCTTCATTACACAAGTCATATTCACATGATGGATTGCATTCTTGACTTAAACTAGGGCTTCATCATGATACTGAGAGATCATTTAGATATAAGATACTTTGAAAAAAAATTATAGAGATAATATTTACCTCATATTCATAGAGTTTGAGGAGGCATCATCCTTCCGACTTAGTTCTTGAACATGCTTTACATGGATACCCTTTCAGGCACAAAAATTCAGTGAATCATATGAGATTTTATAGGGTATCATTGGAAGTAGTTATCATATATAAAATTGTTCTAGGCTACCTGGCTACTAGAAAATCAGCATGGTATCAAAGCTTTGGTGAAGGAAAGAGCATTGAGATCACCTATCTACAATTTAATTGATCATATTCACAAGATCAACCTTGACTAATAAGTTGTTCTCTAAAGGTTTAATTCTATCCTAGAATACCTCGTTCAAGAGACTTATTCCAAAATAAGGCTGGAAGTATATTTCATTATCATAGTTCAAGAAAAGAAAGGTTATTTTTATGCTTAAAGAGGTTGAAAAACTAAAAAGCAAGTTGCAGAAGGGGCCAAAAATATCAGAGGCCTGTTTGGGGGGTGAGAATCCTTAGGAATCATGATAGAAGGCCGAAGTGCTTTAGATGCATTCCAACAATCCTAAAAAAAGAATGGACTAAGGAAGGACTTATGCTAGCAACCTCAAAATGGAGATGCTTGACAAGGTATGACTCACTAAAATCTTGAGTAAAAGAGTTTACTTTCATATTCATCATGAATAAATTTCACATTATCTATGAAGTCCTCCAAAAGGAAGAAGCAGGAACATCAATTGCATCAAGATCATGAGAATGATTATAATATTGATCTAAAGAATCAAGGTTCTTGAAAATCCAAGTCACATTCGAGATTGTAGGCCAAAATTCTTTGGGTAACATGTAATCTATGTTGACCAGATATTCTTTGGATTGTTAACTATTCGTTGATCGAGTTTTATCATTGTTTTTGGGAATTGACCAAGGTTTGATCACCGATCAAATATTTCATTTTGATTATGGAATTGTAAGACGAATTTCAAACCTTTGACGAGTAGACTACATGTCAAAATTTGACCCTTTGACTAGAAATAGACTTATGAGAAAATCATTAACTTTCTCTCTCATTTGATTCAGTTTGACTTGAAATTTAATTCGGTCATTGGTTGACCTTTGACTGGAATTCTCTAATTTATAAACTGGTTGATTTGGACATTCTCTCATAAGGAAATATTATTGGGTTTTCTCCGTTGTGGGGTTTTGTCTTAAGAAAATTTTGGTGTCTCTTGTTTCATTGTTTTACTATGATCTCTACTGCTCTATTGAAGTTAATGGCTGAAATTTTCTAAAGTGTAATTTCTTGATGATTTGAATCTCTAAGAAGTTAAAATATATCATTGGAAGTATTTATTAGATAGAAAAATTTTCTAGTCTACCTGGCCACTAGAAAATCAATAAGAAGAATCATTTAGAAAGATGAGAATGGATACTGATGGGGAATAAAATTTTATAGGAAAAATATAGCCATTGAGAGAAGGATAAAATTAAAACAAAGGAAAGAAACTCCATGGGATACGAGGTAATTTTTTAGACATAACAATGATTAAAAATAATAATTAGTTAGTAAAGAATGGTTAAGAAAAGGACTAACAACAGGGAGGCTGGAGCGCAAGGGGATTTTTTTGGCCTTGGTGAAAAATCAAAGATTAAATATGCTTGGAGAATAGGGATCCCAACAAATAATCATGCATAGTTCCTAGCTCAATGGAAAGGGTTAGAATTGGCTATAAAAAGGAAAATCAAAGATCTGGTGGTCTTCAGTGTCTACATGATAGTAATCCAACAAGTGATTAGAGCCTTGTTGATGGTGCTGGATCTGCCAACATTCAAGGGATCTCCCTGGTATAAGGTCCCAATTAGACCTCACATTGTTTGGTGTAGGAGTCCCATCTAGTATGATGGCCCAATTTCCATTTACTTATAGATTTTCCTCAAATCTTATTGGTCATCACATGAGAGTGTTATGCTGATACCTTTGAAAAGCAAGGTGAGTGTGCCTGATGAGTGTGTCATGTAACCATGTCTAGGTTCTCTTATTGCAAAAGGGGGAAAAAGTAAGCCTCTAAGTGAGAGGTAATAGTCCCACCCAAGAAGAGACATACGTGAATCAAGAAAGGTTTGTCCAACATCCAACGGAATAGTCCACAATTAATGCGATAGTCATTAATACCAAAGTAAATGGGATGACTCGTCCACCCTCCAATAGAGTAGTCCACAACGGATGTGACGGTCATTATAACCAGTAAGTGAGAATGATCCATCTAATATCCTATAGAGTAGTCCACAAGGATGGGACAACAATTATAACCAATACAACACATTCCCAATAAGGTAAGCACTAAAATAACCAAAATAGTTCAACTATCTTAGTACATGTGAAAAAAAATGAATTACAAATGCTCAAAGAATAGTCTTACAAACATCTACAAGTCATGCATGGAAACGTGTTGGCTTGAACATGATTCTGTATTAAGAAAAGTTTCAAGACACATATTCACTTCATACACCAATAGCCCCAGTAGTGGGACATTGGAGCCACTCCTTGTGCCTCAAAGAACTAACTGCATCTCTCTATGCTTTGTGGGAGGAGCCATGGTGAAAAGTCCTTTCTCATACAATGAGGGGTGTATATATAACTAAGGGTGATGCTTGACTGTTGTGACTCTTAGAATTCCCTCATGGATCTTCAACTTATTATGACTTTTCAACTAACATGACTCTTCATATTCATTTGTGTCCATTAGAATTCCACTTTACATTATATTCGATTTACAATAGATATGGCCCATAATAGTGATGTGGCCTTTGAAAACTCATGACATGAATTGACATGGACTTGCTCACTGAGGTGGCAATGTTAAGTCGCTATTGTTGCTGAGTGACATATGTGTTCTTGGATGTTCTCTTTCTTCCCCTCTGCATAGCTTGATCATGCAAGGTCTTCAATGATCTCTGGTCTCTTCAGGTGGTTGCATGCATACTCTCTCTTTGCTAGTTATTGATAAGCTTCTTTGTCCATCCAGATGTAAGTGAGTCTTCTAGCATGTTCGCTCCTTCCTCTCCTTCTTCATCATCTTTCCATGATCCAACAGGGTACATGTTCCTACAATTCACTCATGACAGGACATCATCAAATCCAAAAATCTCGTAGTCTAAGATGATGAATTGGTATCCATGGTTTGGGTCTGAGACAGGTGACAAGATAGGAAAGAGGGCCCAGTAACTCCGCATTACGTAGTTCCAGGTGTCAGGGAGGGGGATTGGTTATTGAGACTACGTAGAGCGCAACTCAGGCTTGGCTGAGGAACTCCTAAGCATAGTCTTCAATGCCGGGGAAAATTGCATAGAGGCTACTAGGAGGTAGGATTGTGCAATTGAAATCATTAGTGACTGCTACAAGGTGGGACACTAGGGAGAGGTTTGTGTAGTTTTTGGAGTCAGTGAGTCCTAGATGAGGGAAGACACTGGGAGATAGTTGTATGTAGTTCTCAGAGACAAGGCAAGACTGGATAGCAGAGGGACCTCAGAGGACAAATTTGTGCACTTTTTGGGATAAGTGAGTCCCGGCTAAGGGAGGACACTAGGAGACAGTTTTGCGTAGTTATCGGAGGCAAGGCAGGCTTGGGTCTCTATGCATTGCGGGGTTCCAATAGGCAGGGAGGAATCTTGGTGACTGATCTTGCGAAATGCGTAGTTCATATCGGGCTTGAAGAAGCTACTGCGTAATTATCGGGAGGAAGGAAATCTTCTAAACTATGAAATTATGCAATGCAACTGATCTGGAGGACAGTGAATATGCACTGTGTAGTTCTAGGTTGTAGAGCAGCATCACTGAGGGTTGATACTACGCAATGTGTAGCTCAGTCAGATTTCGGTGAAAGAGAGTTGTCCAATCGGACGAATTTTCAGGAGAATGGCTAAGTGTGTGAGGCAAGTGAACTTGTGAGGAACTTGAAAATGTGATCACACACTTAGCATATTTGACGACATGACAATATAGGCCACTAGAACAAAGGGAAAATCAATACCATCAGTGAGACAACCTAGAACAAAAAGCAACAAGTGTGACGCTTGAGATGGACCTTGGGATGACCATGATGACACTTGTACGACAATGCTTAAAACTTTGTGTATGAGTGCGACTGATGTTTACACAACTAGGAAAAATAAAACACACAAAGACAAACCTTCTAACTCACCAAAAAAGGACCGCAAGCATGATCAAACACTCCAACATGCCAAAAGACGACAGTTGATCAAACAAGCAACTTAGGTGAAAAGACTTTAAGGAAGCTCATGAAATGAGATCAAGTGCTTGAAAAAATCAAGGGAAAGACCAAGGAAGGCTCTGAAATTTGAGTGCAAGACAAAATTTTTCAGCCGTTACAACACTTGGTGACACACTGGTAAGGGAAAGACCAAGGAAGGCTTCGAACATTGAGTGCAAACCAAAATTTTGGAGGATGTTACAACTGCTACAACACTTGGCGATACACTGGTTGAATACCAACTTATCTATCTTGGTTCATTTTTAGTGTAGGGCCTTGGTCCTTCGGAAAGCATTGATCCACTATGAAAATTAATTTATTTTCCCCACTTACCTCATGGCAGTCATGGAAACCTTGATACCTTCTCAGCTGAACACAACATAATATTCAACCACATCACAGTGTTTCGAACTAGGAAGGGTAGTTTATCTTGCGAGCTTATGATTTTCATAGTATAATTTTCATCTCTGGTGTTGCCCCACTACCAACAGGCCTGGACAGTACCCCGGTAGAGTCACGTAGGAACGCAAGCATTACTCCACTTCTAGCAAGCCTAGACAGTACCCGAATGGAGTTGCCTGCTTCACCTCTCTGTGCAGGAAGCCTTTCACTTCTTTCACCATTGTTATTTAAAAGATAATTGTGCATATGAACTTATTATTTTTTGGGGTAGAAGAGGGATCCTGACATAGTGAGAGAAGAAGAGGTTGTTCCTTCAGAGAATTGTATAAAGACCTTCGATTTTGGTTTGCTCATTTAGATTTTCCCCTTCTCCATTCCTACTAGTTGGATAAGTTTCAAAATACTGAAGTAGAAAAATGAGTACATGGATGAGGTTCCCAAATGGCACACAGGTTCATAGTTTGACCAAAACTCTCCTTACAGACAGATCATATTTTCGATCAAGGCTTCATTGGCCAAAAGTTACAACCAAATACAAATAAGACAAACACAAAACTGGCCAAGGGTTGCAGTGTCACAAGACTACAAACTTCATTCACACACACACTTGGAAGTCGAAACATAGTAAGGCACAACACTTATTTACATAAGAAAACAACATAAAACTAAAAGAAAACAAAAAAACAAATAATCAAATGACTATGTACATAGTGTGGGGTGTGACCCCAAATCTCATTAAAAATAAAATTTTAGGTCTTGGTTGCTTACAGGGAAAGAGTCAATCTTCCCTCCAAGTGATTGAATACGGTATGTTTATTGGCCAAGTTTCTCATGGATAGTTTAAGGACCAATTCTCAGGGATTGAAACTTATTGTGCTTGCCTTTGTCCTCGTGGGATTTTTCCCACTTTAAGACTAAGTCACCAACACTAAAGCTGGTATTCCTTGCAGAATTTCTGTCGAAACATCTCTTGATATGGTTATGATGGAGTGAAAACTTTTATTTTTTCTTTCAAACTTTATTCCTGCAACTTGTGTAAAGTTTCCATCCTATGCTAAACTAAAAAACATGGTTTGCCCTGGGATTCTTGGGACAACTGGAGAGCAGGCAAGTAAATATTCAACTAGAGGATGGCTTCCTTTCCATACACCAGGAAGTAAGGGGAAGTATTTAGAGAAGGCTTAGGTGTGACTCAGTTAGCCCATAAAGCATGCACCAAAGTGGAGTGCTAGTTTCACTGCTCAAAGAATATGGTCTTTTTAATGATGCGAATGAGATTCTTATTTGTGGATTTGGCAAGACCATTCCCCTATGGATAATAGTTAGTAGAATATTTCAAGACAATATCATTTTGCAATGCAAACCCATAAATATTTAATGACGAAAATTATTTTGCATTGTCAAAAACAAGTGACATAGGAACGCTAAACCTGGAAATGATATTCTATTGTAGGAGGTTGATGACTTCTTGATCATTCACTTGTTTCAGTAGAACTACCTCTTTCCACTGCATGAAGTAATATGTAGCAGTCATAATATAACGATGTTGCTTTGATGAATGTGGGAAAATTTACCCAATTATATCCAAGCTCCATAGTTGGAATGGTTCTTCCACTTCAACAAGTTGCAGAGGGGCTGCTGACTTTCGATTTATGTTGGCGAACTTTTGACAGATCAGACACTTACAAGCTTAGGCATGCGCATCCTTGGATAATGTAGGCCAGTAGAAACCGACCCGCATGACCTTATGCGATATGGTGTTACCTGCGAAGTGACCCCAGACTGGTCCATCATGGAGATAATGTAACACCTTATTTGAATCTCGCGCCTCCAGGCACCTAAGCGATACTCCATTGTGGTACTTTCTTTATAGAACCCCATGCACCAGCTGGTATGATAGAGCTTTGAGTTGAAGTTCCCTCTTATGCAATAGAAAAATGAGAGGGAATGGTGCCATGCTCAAGCTATCAACGGACATCTTCGTACCAAGAGTTTCATCTGAAGTGGGGGATGCTCGCTCAAAATTGTACATTTCTATTTTGTAGGTTTTAACCCTGTACAGAAATTACCTGCATACGAATTCTAAAACAAAGAAAATAAACAATGCGATAGCATAACACATAAAACACATATGCACAGAGATTTTCCCCTGGATCCCAAAACCGGGACTACCAGCTTGATTTTTCATTATGTTCCTTTCAATGTTACAATACATATTTATACTTGCCGAAGAATCCAATACCATGGACCGAAAACCATCGCCTCGAAAACTATGGACCAAAAACCATAGGTAGGTTCGCCCAACCTAATATAGGGTCCAAAAAGAAATTTCTCGGGGCATTGCCATGGACCCCGTAGAGGGGGGCTACCCGCCCCCCTCAAACCCCCGGACTGGGGGGGCTGCCGCCCCCCCACTGCACAATCAGCGCAATGAAGGGGGGGCTCCGCCCCCCCTCTAACCCCCCAGTTCACTACGTAGGTTAGTCGTGGAAAGAATATAACACAACCCAACACTTTGGAGGTGTTTTTCGCAATTCTATGGGATCCATCATGTGGATTTACTATGGTAATTTAAGCCATACCACCAAAAATGTAGCTGAGCTCCAAGCGTTGGCCAGCAGTCTTGTCATTGTCAAGCAAAACAACTATTGGCCCCTTCTGGTCGAGGGAGACTCCAATGTTGCTACCCAACCTTGCCGAAAACTGTAGTAGAGCTAAAGCATGGCTAAAGTCTCTACTGGATGGTGTCTCAACTGTATTGTTCAACGAATTAACAACAACGTAAAAGAAGGAAAAGGGGTTTTGTTTCAAGTGGTCAGATGAAAGGCCAACAACATGGCCAACTACTTGGCCAACCAGGGGGTAACAACCCAGGATTGGCTCGTGTCTCAGGAGTGGAATTCTTTCGAATCACCCGAAATCAAGAAGGTGTGTACCATAATCAATATCAATGACCTACACAAGGCAAGCATCATATCACAACCACCCAATTAGCCTGTCCATTATGACAGAGTTCTCATTTGAAGATTTATCTTGTTCTCTAAGCACAGGTCGATCCTGGATTAGATCTCCTTGGCTCGTTCCCATACCCTTCAATTATTCTCCGCCTGATCTCATCAATTCAATCGCCATGCATATTTGCTTCCCACCCACTGCTAGCCCACACTCGCATGTATCCATAACTTCCCCCCACCCAGCTCTTTTTCCTCATTTCACTGCTGAGTTTCACTGTCGTCTAATCTCCCTCTTCCCGGCCCTATTCTCCTACAGAACCTCTCGGCGCAGGTTCTGTGGCCTTCCTTTTTAGGTGCTTACTCTGTGAATTTCCCTCATTCCCTTTGAGCTTAAGTACCCTGTCATGGCCCCTCGTCGCAGGCATCCTCCCCCTCCTATTTGCTGCAACCGAACTGCCCAGTGGGAGAACCCCTCCTGTCACCCTATTACCAAGGTGGAGATCCAAGCGAGAAATGTTGCTCGTCACTTCAGGTATATCATCCTAGAGCCAATGGTACGCCAAAACGACCAATCAATATTGATGACTTTTTCAATGATGATGATGATATGCCGGCTCCTCTGGGTTTGTAATTTTCTATTTCAATCTTATTTTGGCCTGCTCATCAAGGTTTTTGTTGTGTCGAGCTTGCATGCTCACAGTTGGAATTCTACCCTTGCTATCGGTCTCGCCACCCAACTTCTCTTCCCCTATTTCCTTTTTCCCTAGGTGTGGGATTGATCTCGTGTTTTGCTGGTCTTTGGACAGCTGCCTCAATGGCCTTTTTGTAACTATATTTTTTTATTTTTAATGTGAATAGTAACTCCCAATTTACAAAAAAAAAAAAGACATGTCTACTTTAAATAATTTACTTATAAATACATAAAAATAGATATTTATTTTACATGATCTAAATAGGAAACAAAAATGCATCATTTACTCTATTAGAAAGTCAAACAGATGCCTCTTAATCTCCATCACATTATTTGTCATTTAATTATTAGGCATAAAATATTTATTAATTCAACTTTTATTTATAATTACCATTGAAAAGAAAATTCAAAATTGTTCCATTATCCATGAAGAAAAATTAAAACCTCTCATGCATCCATGTAAGTCCATTCGTTTCTCTTATTGCCCATAAAAATATGTAATCAATATTTTATACATGCATACGACCTCCTTTTAGTTTACATAATCTTGCAAGAATTGCAATTTAAATATAGTAAACATGACTTTACCTCTTGTATCAAGAATTTAATCTTACATTAACAAAAGAAAATCATTATTAAAATCCTCATAGATTTATCACTACATAATTTATATTGATTTTGAAATAAATAGGAAGAGAAAACATGGTAAATGATTAACAAACCAATAAATATCTAAATCTAGAATAAATCTTCAATGTTGTTTCTAAATTCACTATTTTCTCATTTTGGTTATATTCTCCTCATTTTCCTATTTGAGACGGATTGTGACCTTGAATCATTATTATCATAGATATTGTACACCATGTTTTAAACTGCATTTATATTTACGAAGATATGTTGCATAGTGAAAATAAGGGAGGTTAAACTTTGATGGTAGACGTTGTAGTAGGCCTTTTAGTACACATATATAACACATATATTATTTTCCTTCTCCACAATATTCTATCACTTTGTGAGTTCTTTTAGACTGATACTCACAATGTCATTTGATAAAAGAGATAATATGAGTATATTTATATTGATATCTTAATCAAATATAGTTATAAATTGATAACTCATGCTTAGAATTACAATCTTTTGAACCACATACTTATCATGAGATAGTCATTAAAATTCATGTTTTCACATTTCTCCTAGTTAATATTATATCATGTTCACAATGATAAAGACATGTCTACTTTAAATAATTTACTTATAAATACATAAAAATAGATATTTATTTTAAATAATCTAAATAGGAAAGAAAAATGCATCACCAACTCTATTCGAATGTCAAACAAATGCCTCTTTATCACCATCACATTATTTATCATTTAGTTCTTAGCCATAATATATTTATTAATTCAACTTTTATTTATAATTACCATTGAAAAGCATATTCATAATTGTTCCATTATCCACGAAGAAAAAATTAAAAACTGTCATGCATCCATCTAAGCCCATTTGATTCTCTTATGGTCCATAAAAGTATGTAATCAACATTTTATATATGCATAAGACCTCCTTTTAGTTTATATAATGTTGCAAGAACTAGAATTTACATATAGTAAACATGACTTTACCTCTCATGTCAAGAATTTAATATTACATATTAATACACAATTTTTTCATTCTTAAAGTCCTCATAGAGTTATCACTACATGATTTATATTGATTTTGAACTAAACAAGAAGAAAAAACATGTGAATTGATTAATAAACGAATATGTATCTAAATCTAGAATAAATCTTCAATGTTGTTTCTAAAATCACTATTTTCTCATTTTGGTTATATTCTTCTCATTTTCCTATTTGAGAGGGATTGTGACCTTGAATCCTTATTATCATAGATGTTATACACAATTGGAAATACTTAATTTTAAGTGTAAAAATGTTTTCACTATAAAAAAACGTGTTAAAACATTTTTGAATCTTACTAATTATACAAAATGCCAACAAGGAGAATAAAAAAATAATATAATTAGTGAAATAAAGAAAATAAAAACATACAACAATAGTATAAATGATGAAATAACACAAGTACATATCACTCTCTATTGTCATCACCTTGATTATCTTCCTCTCTTGGCATGATAACATAGTTGTTCTCAAAAATATGTTTTGATTCAGAGTCTTGTCTTAATACGAACCACCAATCCATATCCAACACATCTAGGTAAAAAAACACCTGGTTGCATTGTTTTGAGAAAACATAAGGCTCCTTAGCTTCATGCCACATCTTTCTAGAGTTGATATATATCAACTTACTATCGTGATCTTCCTTTACATTATTCCAATCAAAGGTGTCCCACCACTTCCACCTAAAAATAACGCATTGGAACGAAGAGAAGTTCGCTTGAATAATCTCTTGTATCTTTCTAAAGTAACCTAATGTCCCTTGTATTAGGTTCTGATCGTGGTGGCTTGCATGACTAGATTGGTCAAACATGACTTCCACTCCACAGTATTATGTCATGCATCCATCATCAGACATCCTTCGCATGGGAATGATGTCCATATTCCCACATAGATGGGAACACATGAACCAATAAAAAAGGTGAAAAAATAACAATGTCATATGTGTACTAACCCGAACATAATTTAAAATATAAAATATATATGTTACAATTAAAAGGTTGCAATATGAAGTTAAAAATGTATAGAAATATATTATTACCCAGTTGAAAGGTTGCAATATGAAGTTAAAAATGTATAGAAATATATTATTACCCAGTTGATGCACTGAATCCCTATGTTTAGTGCATCCACTTCAACACCCGGGTAATGACTAGACGCACCATATTTCTCTCCTGGCTTGATAAGAAACCCAACTATTAGGGCATGTCATTGGTATATTTTCTTTTAAATGATCAAGAAATGACACGCTTCTACCATTCAACCGTTTGAATTATTTCCTGTCACTAGAAGCATATTTCATGCTTTTGAATAAGGTATCAATGATATGAGCATCATCCCCTAGCTCATCCTTCTAGAATGCATCTAACAAAATTTCCTCCAGTGCAGTCGTATACCGTAAGTAATCATTCATACCAACCTCTATTTGATTTCTTCCATTTCCATCTTGTGATGAAGAACTACTATTGTTGTAGCAATACCTAATTGGTGAATCTGGACGTAGTGGGGATTGAATAGGTGGTTTATTCAACCATTCTTTGTATGCTTCCCCTTTGATTCTTGCTCTTAATGCAACCTTCTTTCGATTTGACATTGTAGTGGTGTGCACCGGAAGATGATAGGTGGGTTTCTCATCATCACTAGAATCCTAATTTCAAAAAATATTGAACATTATTACAATATCAATGATATTAGTAAGCACGTCAATGCAATTGGTTTGTTGAAATGACATTATACCAAACAATTATTTCCATCATTGATCTGGATTGTAGTTGGAAGCTGCCATGTTTCAATTTGCAGGGTGAATTCATTGTCCATTTTCATCTACAACTGCACTTGATATGAGCTTCCGAAGTTTTTGAAATGGAAGAATATTTTCTAAATCTGAACTTGATTTTGGATCAGTATCTTTTCAATTTGGATACATTTTTATTCAAATTAATATGGATTAAAACAAAATAAATTCAATTAGATAATCAAAATATAAATAAAAAATGAACTTACTCGAGATGAAAAGGGAGAACTTTGTGAAGGACTTTGATTAGAAATATGGAACGAGTTGGAATTTGAACAATTGGCCATTTGATATTATGATATTTTCTCCCTGCATTTGAGCAAAATAAGAAATAAAATTTTGTGTACATATCTAAAATTAATTTTGAGAACCATATAACCACAATTTGAATTTCAATATACTTTCCAAACCAAATTTCAAGAATAAGGTGACTTTAAGCAGAAAATGTATACTACGAACTACTGTAATTCATGTGGATGCATCCTAAAGGATAATTTGAGATGAATATGCCATTTTATGTTAAAATAAAATTTCAAATAGTTTTTAAATCTCGTTGGTGCTCTTACCAGAACAAATCACATCAACGCATTTAAATCATAATTGCATCATGGTGTTCAAATAATACTCTCACTGGTTTATGATATTTCGAATTTAATGAAAAATATTTTATCATATCAGTGCTCTTGCAAAAAACAACATCAGTCTGCACCTATTTTTGGGATTTTGAAAATAAAATAAAATAAAAAATTTACCATGTCGATACTCTTATAAAAATTACAACACCGATGCATTTAAATAAAAACCACATCGCTGCACTAAAATAGTAATCGCACCATTTTAGGATTCCAAAAAAGAAAAAAAGAAGATAAAACTCTATCATGTTGGTGCGTTGATAAAATTTGGCGCCCAACAATTTTGGTGCACTTCACTGTTAAGTGCATCAGTGCTATTTACTATTGAATGCACTGATGTTCGATTAAGTGACGAAAAAGAGAGATTTTTTTTTCTTTCTTTCTTTTAATTGAAAAATGAGTGTTAATTGTTTTTTCAAAATCTAATTTCATAGACTTTTAAATAGTAAAAAGCTATTCACTATTTCACTATTTTTCCCAAAATTTCAATGGAGTGATTTGCAAGAGAGACATACCATGAGCATTGTGCAGCAACTTAATACTTTGGAGCAACATAGTTATTTATAAGATCAAAATCTGAAAGGTATGGTGGTTCACTAAAAACGCTGCATAGTAAAAATGTTAAATTTTATTGTTGATTTTATTAATACACTTTTTTACTATTTATATTAGGGTTTAATTAAAAGAGAGATCATTTGCAAGAGAGACATATTGAGAGCACTGTGAAGTAGAATTTATTTTTGGAAGCATAGAAAGATCAAAATTTGAAAGGTATGGTGATTCTCACAAAACCTTGCATGGCAAAATTTTTATATTTTATCGTTAAAAAGTTTTACTATTTCTATTAGATTTATTCAAAATTCAGGAAAAAAATGTAAACATTGCATAATAAAAAATTTACTATAGATTTTACTATTAAATTTTTTTAAGATCTTCATTCCTATTTAGATTTAATTAAAATTAAAAAAAAAAAACAAAAACAAAAAATATCAATACTTACCTCAAACCCTTTCTTCTTCTTGCTTATGTGACTGTAAAATTTCACCTTAGGGTTTAACTCCTTTTTCCACTTCACAATTAGAGTTTTTAATTTTAGGCATTTTAGATTTAATGGGTTTGTGTACTTACTGTATATAGGGTGTTTGAAAGTACAAGGATCCCTTATTGAATTAGATCAAAACCCTATTGGCCTTGTCTGTTTTTTTAAAACAATGTATGTTTTGTAATGCACCCTGTGTAATATAACGCACACGTGTGCCCTTTGTGATACAAATCTCCGTTGTAATATAAACTTGTTGACCATGTCTAGTTTGTTTATCAATGCTCCTAGTGTAATATAACTCACCGACACGCCTGTGCCAAATAACATTGTTAAGTCATTTCAATGCTTTATAGTTACAAATCACGCCATCATAATTTAAAATTATTTGAAAATTTTATTTTTTGTTGTTAGTGTTCAACAATCAAATGCTCGGTGCATTTAGTATATTAAATGCACTGAAGCATTTATTCAAATAAACACACCAGTTACTAGAGTTCTTTTTGGCTGAAAATTATTTTATTTATGTTTGAAATATATTTAACGGCTACTATATTGAATTGTACATGTTGTATATTGATAAAAAAAAGGTCTGAGAATTTTTCAAGCAATATAAATAATGATCGACGCAATGATAGAAAATCCAAGAAAGCAAAGAAGGAAATTTCTTTGTAAATTCTTTACAAAATTAATATGTTTGAACTATTTGTAAGTTTAACTAATATGTATTTGTTAGTGTGTGTGTCATGCAAAGCCACAAAATGAAGAAGGATGATAAGATTATTTCTAATCTAAGTGCATAAGAGTGTAAAATTCTGATATAAAAATTGCAGAAAGATGAATTAGGTGAATGAAAAAATACTATTCAATAATGTTTTTTTTCATCAAACATACTTAATAATATTAGATAACATGTTTCAAACAATGTATTAATTCATATATGTTTATTTTTCTACAAGGAGAAACAATGAAGCAAATGATCAATGTCATTCTAAGAAGAGAAAAATTATAGAATGTGTAAATGATGATGAATTAGTCCTTAGCTCACCTGGAGTGGTGTTGGAGGTTAATGAAAGGGGGTATTTTTTTACAAAACTATGAGGGATATAGTGGAACGAACATATAGGTGTACTTTCCACTTACAATACAAAAATCATTTTAATGATTCCAAGAACCAAATTATATCTAAGATACGGGAAGCATTTCCAGAGCAATGGTCAATGAGACCTGTTAGACTTGCAATAGAAAAAAAATACAACAACAAAAATAATCATTCAAAGGGTGATATTCCTAATTAAAATGATTTTTGAGAATTATATGTATATATTACTTCAAACCATTCATTTATTAATATCAATTTCGTTATATTTAGTTTTCATATATCAATATAAAAATAGTTATTACCTTTTTGAGGAAGATTATGAAAATCCCAAAGGATCAATGGGATGATATGAGAAACATGCAAGTAGGCATGTCCAAAAAAGTGTACAAGGAGATGATAAAAGTAATGGACACAATTACATCACAGGAGGAGCCATCTCAACAACAAAGTGCTTCAAATGTATGTAATCATGATTGAATTTGTACATATAAAC